>PVJA010028905.1:0-27145 GCA_004027025.1 Myocastor coypus | reverse complement strand
CATCAGAGCAGAAATAATATCTAAAGTTGACAAAGACATGCCTAGATCAATAGCATCCCAAGTAGGGGAACAACTACACAAAAGTAGAAAGGAGAACAGAACAGAAATAATCTCTGTATTAGAGAGAGAAAGGATAACCATAATGACAGACTTCAATACTATTAAAGAAGACATCGATAAAAAATTAGAGGAGAATAGATATCCTGAAACTTCCTCCTATGATTATTAAATAGTTTTAAAATATTCAAGTCAACATCTGCCTAGCAAAGAAAGCCATCTCCTAATCCAGCAAGACACCAGAGAGTTGGCTGAAGTATAACCCCACTGATGAATCCTTTTGCTACGGATGTCAGGAGAGTGGCTCTGGGGCATCCATCGGTCTATGCCTGCCACTTGGAGAAAACTGAAATACCTTCCCTTAGGCCAGGAACAGAGAACCTTTTAGGCTCAGGGCCAAACTGCAACCAAAACCCACTTATTTATCACATAGTCCCAAAAATGCCATTAAGCCTGGGTACTGCAGTTTCAGCTTTGGGAAAAGCTCTACATGAACCTCTTTTACCTTTAAAAGAAAAACACAGTAGCACACGAGCCCTTGGGTGCACCACTGCCGCCTGGGCTGGGACCCTCCTGAGAAGAGATGGCTTCTGCACCCCAAAGGCTAGCAACTAGCTCCTGACGGTCTATGCTGGTTGTTAAACATTGAATATCATCAGAAACCCATTCAGCATCTCCTAAAAACCAAGAAGGCTTCTGGTGGAGTGCAAATTATCTCGAGAAGGCGACCAGGAACACGTGTTGTGGGGCTGTGTGGCCCCGGCCTCCACAAGCGACTCTGGAATGCGCAGCCAGGCAGACATCGCTCTGCCCAACGGCTCTCCAGCGTCCCGGTGCCCTCGCACTTGCTCGGTCACTCACCGCCTCCGAGTTGAGATCAAAGGCAGAGTTCCACATTCTCAACCCCTCCTTGAGCTCCAGGATGTCCACCACGCCGTCGCCATTGTGGTCCAGGTCTTCGAAGAGGATCTGGTAGCGGAAGTAATCGTCGTCGCTCTGGCAGGCCACCCTGGGCAGCACGAAGCCTCGCAGCCAGCGTAGCATGGCGCGTTCGTGGCGGCGAGAAGCACTCGACGCCTCGGCCTCTGCTTCGATCTCCGCTGCGCCCCCTGCCCCCACCTGCCCCCACCTGCTCCACAGCCGAAAGCGCGGCGCTGCTGCAGGGCCAAGGATGCACCTAGTGCAACCGCCTGGCTGGGATAGAAGGGGGTAGCTTGCGCCTGCGCAGCTGAGAGGCTCGGTCACGCCCCGGAATCTTGGGCGCGTTTCCCCCTCAAGATCCACCAGGACTTGGAAGCTGAAACCAAAGTTCCGGGGGTTGGGGAGTGGGGCGCCGTGGCCTCCATGTCCCAGGACTGTCACAGCGGTCGCCCACCCACCAGGTGAAGGAAGTTTGGAGAAAAAGAGCGCCCTCCCCATTTGGCTTCAGGGTGGCGTCTAAGGAACCCTCTGGGCACAACCTCAGTGCTTCAGCGAAGAGTACAGCCCATGAGAACTGGAGCATCCCTTATCCAGGAAGGTCTTGTGCTTAGGGGCCTGGACCCCGTAGTCCATTGGGGAGAGATCTGAGAAACAGAGAGAGGAGCCGTGCCTGTGTCTGTGCCCTGCTAGTGTTTAAAGGAAGTGGTTTATCCCAGCACTTGGGAGGCTGAGGCAGGAGGATCAGTGGGAGTTCAATGGGCTACAAAAATGAGCTCAATGCCAGCCAGAACTGCATAGCGAGACCCTGTCTCAAAAACACTAAATAAATAATATAAATAAAACTTTTTAAAAACTGGTTTCTTCTGCACTTTCAAGAGAGTAGTCTAGCACCAGCCCTGCCTGAGGTGCGCTGAGACTGGTCGTGGTGGTGCGTGCCTGTAATCCCAGTGCTTGGGAGGCTGAAAACAGGAGGCTCACTACCAGTCAGATCTGTGTAGTGAGAGCCTGAACATCTGTAGACCCTGTCCTAAATACATTTTTTAAAAAAAGAGAGTATTCTCATTTAGTAATCATCATCACCTTCCTTACTGAGCACCCATATCAGAAAATCTGAAAACCTTTTAAAACCTTAAGGCCGTTGCTGTTGAAATGCTACTGACTACACCCTCCACCCTAAGACGTCTTTCCTTCATTTCCTACAATACCGCGCCTCTGCTTCTCTTGCAGCCACACACTTCCAACTTCTAAACCCTTCTTTAAAACAGCATAGTATATTTTGTCATTTATTCCAGACTTACCTTTTTTTATTATTATTGTTTTTTTTTTGTTTTGTTTTGTATTATGGCCGACTCAGCCTGCCCTGGGGGTGGGGCTGGCGCAGTGTGTGATGACGGGGATCAAACCACGGTGTTTGCGATTGCCTAAGATTTCCTAAGCAGGTGCTTCAGACCACTGAACCATCTTGCCTGCCCCAAGACTTATCTTTTTATATCAGACATTTTACTAAATTCTGGACAGGAAAAAAATACCAGTGAATCTGCCTTCATAGAAGCTATGTAATGCATTGCAGGTTTGTAAATTAAATATAGCAAGAAAACCAATATCAAACCAAATGGCAGACTGCATGGAGGAGTTAAAAGGTAACTTATTATGACAAGCTGAAGAAAGCAGAGGCTCAAATCACTAGCCCAGAGTCAAGATTTTTGTTTTTAGTTTTTGGTTTTAATGTGTTTGGTTGCTACAGGGTCTTACTAGACAGCTCAGACTCATGATCCTCCTGTCTTCAGCCTCCCCAGTGCTGGGATCGCAGGCATGCGCCACTATACCTGAACTCTAGCCCACTTGGCCACCCTGGGAGCAGGGCTGGCATAGCATGTCGTGTTGGGGATCAAACCTCGACCCCTGAACTTGCCTAAGCTTGCCTAAGCAAGCGCTTTAGTCTGTTGAGCTATCTTGGCAGCCCCCAGAGTCAGGTTTGAGATCAGTTTAAATATGGTTTGCAAGTGAGAGGTACAAAACTAATAGCAGGTTATTCCTTGATCAATTACATAGAATGCAAAAATTATGTCATATGTTGTCACGCAGGTTTACACAGGGACATTTTGGAAGGAGGTGTGTGTGAGAAGCATAGGTAGAGTTAGAGGTGTCCTTGCCTGGACTGGTCTTCCCCTGAACATGACAGCCTTAGAGCCCCTGTGGCAAGTTGGAATCACAGCATATTTTAAAAACACAAGCTGAGCTTGGTCAGTTTGATCTCACACATTGTTAAGGGGAAACATCCAGTCCTAGACAGTCACTAAAACTAGTTTAAAAATAAATTAAATTAAACTAGCATAAATTCTGAATCTTTTATGATTATAATGTTATGAATTCTAGCTCAAGGATAGTCAAGACTCCTCTAATTTTGAGCCACCAAAATACTGTATTTCATCTTCATGCAGACATAAAGTTGAAGTGCCATTCCAAACAAAAAGCTCTATTACTCATGTAAGCTCTTATGAAAAAGATTTCCTTATTCTGTACTTTGAAAAAAGCCATCACTAGAGCCGGCCAGATAGCTCAGTACGTTAAAGGGCCTGCTTAGGCAGACACAGTGGCTGGGGTTCATCCCAGTCTTGCCCTGCAGGCCCCACCCACTGGATGCAGTGATTAAGACTGGGCATGGTGGCACATGCCTCTAATCACAGTGCCTGGGAAGCTGAAAACAGGAGAATCACTATGAGTCTGATTTAGGTAGTGAGACTCTATAGATCCTTATTAAAACAATTTTTTTTAAAGTCCCTGAACTAAGGAAATGGAGATGACTCTATGATACTTTAAGAACAGAAAATGAAATATCCTAAACCAGCCAGGCAGTTTCCATGTGTTCTCCCTCACAAAAATCCACCTTGAATCTGTGTATGAAACTGTCACTGGGAGCAGAGTGGTTGATCCCCAGCCCTGTCGCCAACCCCAGGTGATGTGGTTAAGTACTTAGCCAGTGATTCTTCAGAAGAAGACTCTGAACAAAGCCGCCACCAACTGCAAGATGAACCCGAATAATAAGATATGAATCCCCTTCCCCAGACTCTACTTCTACCCTCAGTTATTGTAGCAGCAGGTACAAAGTATAGGACACAGCAGTCCATTATGGAATAGTCAGAGCTGGAGGCTGTAAATCTGTGAAACACTGATTTTAGTGTAATTTCATGTGGTTAATGGAGCCCCCAGGATTTTCAAGATTCAAATTATCTATTTTATATGTATTTAGGACAGGCTCTACAGGGTCTCAATATGTAGATCAGACTTGTAGTGGTCCTCCTGTTTTCATCCTCCCAAGAGCTGGAATTACAGGTGCACACCACCATGCCCAGTCTCAATCGCTCTCAGTGCACCCTCGGATGGGGCCTGCATGACCAGGGATCGAATCCCAGTTCCCATGCCTAAGCAGGCACTTTAATTCACTGAGCTATCTGGCTGGCCCTCAAGTTATCCAAGTATCACTTTTTCTAAGCACTGTTCTAGCAGTTGGAATTACCCAGATGTTCTGTCTATATACAAACAACCAGAAATCAGAAAACATTCGCCCACTGTTATGATTTTTGTCTAGTTGTCCCCCCAAAGCCTCATGCAGTCATGGGGTGATGACTTCTATAGACTGAGACTTGACTCATGAGTCACTGGGATTTTGTGATTTAGTACTGATCTAGAGTTTGAGACTTGATCCATGATCCCTGGGATTATGTGTGTTAAGTACTTCTGGGACTATGGGTATAGCCTAAGGCGGATAGACTGAGGTGGAGAGCCTGAATGTAATATAAAGAGAGATAGAGAGACAGACTGAAACTGTTGCTCTCAGCTCCTGTTTGGTCAGTTGCCTCTCTCACGATTGTTGCTGTTCCACCACCATGAACTGGATGCTCTCTAACCTGTTCCACTCAGCCTTGGGCCAGCCGAATGTGGACTGAAACCTCCAGTAACTGTGAGGTAATAAACCTTTCCTTTCTTCATTTTGAGTGTCAGGTATTTGTCCTAGCAACGAGAAAATAGTAATCAAGACACACACTCTGGCCTGTTGGAGCCTGCCACCCAGGCATTAGGGATCCCTCTCTTGGCAAGTTATGTTTCCTCTAACAATATCTTTGTTACTGGAGCCATTGACACTCTTCAAAACTATTAGGGGCCAGCGACATAGCTCAGTGAACTGAGCACCTCCTTAGGCAAGCACAGGGACAGGGGATCGATCCCCTGCACCACATGCCCTACTGGCCCACACCTGGGTGCACTGAGTGGGCCAGGGAGTCTAGGTGTAGCAGTACATGACTATAATCCCAGTGCTGGGGAGAGACTGAGACAGGAGGATCACTACAAGTCCAATCTACATAGTGAGACACATAGAGCCTGTCCTAAATTATGCTAAAATCAGTGGCTCACAAACATATATATATATATATATATATATATATATACATATATATATATATATATATATACATATATATATGTATATATATACATATATATATATATATATATGTCATATCTGTCAAATAATATGTGCCCTGTTAGATATATAAAACTGAAAAAAATCTTAAACTTAAGAATGTGTTGTTATTGGCCACCAGTGTACTGATATTATCACACATCACAGCTCTGGCAAAACTCAATGCTTGTAGGAAAATGTGAATGCCCAAAGCAAGTCATGTCTTAATTCAATGAAAATAGTTTAGACATCACAGAACAGATCCCATTCCACCCACCAGTTTCTGGAGTATGCCCTAGGTGACTGCCTAAATGTTTTTGCAATGTTACAAATAATCGTTTTTAATATCTAAATGTCCTAAACGATGCCACCGAGTAGTTGTTACAGGCCATGTTGTGTCCTCCCAAAATTCAAAGAGTAAAATTCTAACACCCAGAAGCTCAGAATGTAAGTATAGATGGAGAAAATCAAGTTCCTTGAAGAGGTACTTAAATTCAAAAGAGATCTGCAGGGTGGGCTGTCATGTACAGTGACTGACACCCTTAAATCAAGGGAACTTGAACCAAGACATGGGAGTGCACAGAGGAAAGACCGAGTGAAGACAGAGCAAGAAGGTGGCCATCAGCAAGCAAAGGAGAGCTCAGGAGAAACCATGAGCCAACACCTTCAACTTAGAATTCTAGCCTCCAGAAAATGAATTTCTGCTACCCAAGTGCCCCCTCTATGCACTGTGCTGTATTACGTGAGCCCTTGCAAATGAAGCTCGACTTCTAGGGCTTTCCTCATGTAACATCTCCTGCACTTGGGTAACTGTCTGCTTACATGGGACTTGTATTTATCTCAACTACAGGTAAGGATGGCTAGAGTGCAGTGGGTTAAGGAAGAAATAAACAGTGAGAAAATTAAGTATAAATGGTACTTCGTGTCCTTTGGAAGAAAAAGAATGAGAAAAGCCAGTTTTCCAGAGCATGATGTGATTTTATATTTGCCCAGCTATACTCACTGCTAGCGGTGGAGCAAGAGGCAGAGAAAAGATTGGAGACAACAACTAAGAAAAGGAAATATTAATGGAACAAAGACCTGGAATCAGAGTCAAGGCAGACAAGTCACGCCCCACAAGAAAGAGGCTACCTCTGAGACATCAGTGGTGACAATGACAGCGTAGTGTGAAGTATATAGAATTTTTCATGTGCTGTGGCAGATCTACCACTTTACATTGATTGCTTTTATATTCATAAAAATGTCATGAAATAGGCCTACTGTATCCTATAAGTCATGTGTTTATTTCTTTTCTCTTTGTCCTACTGGCATGACAGACAGCACTGCTTAAAACCAACTCTGCTTCCACTGATGCCCACTCCCACAAAGTTGAAAGTGACTATAAAAACACACACTGATGTGTATTGGTCTCATCTTCAGTTTGTGATGGTCACTCATCTAAGTTTGTGCTGAAATAATATTTCCCCACTTTCCCAACATACCAATCATTATTTTATACTCTTGTGACTGTCATAAAACTAACACCAGCTGCTCCTAAAGCTCACACAAAAATGCAAGGGACCTAGACTAGCCAAAATCATTCTGAGGGAAGAACCAAGTTACAAGACTCACATTTCCTGATTTCAAAACTTCCTATGAAACTAGAGAAATAAAAAAGAAAACTGCAGCATTGACAAATCCTAACATTTCCCTGTGGTGAATTGATTTTTCTTTGACAAGAAGAAAGAGCAGTCTCTTTCACCAACGGTGCTGGGATTGGTTCAGGCACAGAGGTGAAGTGAATAGTGGATCCAGAACCCAAATCAAGTAGCCCTAACTCGTACTGAAACTGTAGAGTCCATGGTTCTAGTCACTAACCTGTCTTTTCCCAGTGCAATTAAAACCCAGGTGAAAATTCTATTGAAAGTGAAAAGAAGGACAGAAGAGGACCTCAAGGAACAAAGCCTTGTGGAGAAAGTAAGAATGTAAGGAAATTCAGGCAGAGAGCCTCAGAAAGTCAGGGTAGAAGAGCCAGCAGTTTGAAATTTTAAAAAAAGAGATTAAAGATACTTATTGTGAGAAAAATGAGGAGGATGTGCTACAGGAGGAGTCAAGGGAGATGTCTGAGTATAAATCTCTGGTCACATGATATCTGTTGGAGAAAGTGACAATGCATCAAATATCTCAGAAATGGGTGCACCAACCTTAGATAGTGGTAATAGAACGTCACATCAGCACCGCTGTTAGAAGTGCCCAACCCCCGCACTGCTGTGACAGACCGTCACGCTAGCCTGTTCTCACAGGGGCTCCACGCTGTTTATTTCACTGAGTACATACTGCTTGTACATGCTGCGGCAGTGAGACAGAAAAAGCCAGGGCCCTGGTGACTGTGGAAATTTCTTATCAGCTCTGGACAGATACACAGGCTTGTGTGGGACTGAAGTGACTCAGGATGTTAAGCAACTGGGATGTCAGGTTCTCTGCCTCCCACAGATGACCTAGTTTTAATCAGCAAAAAGCTCCACTTAGCAATTCAGGGAACTGGAATTATACCTGCCCAACATGCCCAAGGTCCCAAGTTTGATTCTCAGTCCAAAATTAAAAAACAGTTCAGAATAACAGATTACCACAAAAGTGTCCATGTCAGGCTAAAATCTAAACTATGCATAAGAGATTTGAAAGTGGTGATTATACCAAGGTTAAAATAACTAGTATTTGGGGAGGAGGGGTTGCAGTACCAGGGATTGAATTCAGGACTCTGTGCTTGCCAGGCAGGTGTTTATTCTACTGAGCTATCTCCCCAGCCTGACGTTAGTATTTTGTATGGGACCAATATTTTTAAAATATAAATTCTACTAATTTTTATAAATGTATATGGTTAAAACATGTGTGTAATGTAAAGCTCTATAAAAATGACAAGTGGAGACTACACTAATTGTAAAAACTGCCTCAGCATTTTATTTGTTCAGCATTTACTGAGTACAAAAACTATAATGAGAAGTATCTTAAGTGTTAGGGATATAAAAGTAAAACATAGGGTCTCTAACTTTGAGAAGCTCTGAGGGGAAGTAACAGATCATATCACTGATACATGCTCGTGTTCAGTATCATTTATTTTACTTCTAAACAGAATTTTTACATTTAGTAATTTTATGAAACATGCGTTATTATTTGGTTGCGTTTTGTTTCGCTTTGTGTTTGGTTTTGGTTTGGTTTTTACCCTGCAGATGTTGACTTGGGTCTTGGAAAAAACTAATTGTGCTTTGAACTTCTGAGCAGTAGAGGGCGATAAAAGCTTAAAACAACCCTTAAGAATGCCTTTGTGCAACATACCGCAGGGATTTTTCTATAAATATAATTCAAGAAATATTTTTCTATAAATATATTTAATTCACAATTAGACTCAGTGCCATATTTAGCTATGAGTATACAGAGTACATGAATCCATTCTGAGTAAAGTACATACATGATTTGACAAAAATAAGGGAGAAATAAAATTTTCATTTATTCTTATTTTATTTCTCATTCTTTTGCATTCTTTCTCCGTGTCAAAATATCATGGAAATTCATCATTACAGGAAACACACTACATTATGTTTTTCTCATGTGTTGCAAATAAAATTTATCTGTCTTTCTGAGTTAGTAGATAAGGTAATAAAACCAAATGTGACTGGTGCCAGAGGCAGCTGTGACTATTAGCTGAAGAATGAAAAGCTTGACGTTCTCAGGAGCAGCCGTCTCTTTGCAGCATGGGTTTGGCAACCTTCACTAGTGTTAGTTGCTTTGGTTATAATTCATATAGATAATATGCGATCAGTGCTTTTCAAAATACATCTACAGCAAAGCATTTTGTATAAAACTAGTACACACACACACACACACACACACACACACACGCACGCACACACACACCTGGGCATGGGAACACAGGCTTGTCATCCAAGTGACTTGGAAGGTTGTTCTAAAAGGATCACAAGTTTAAGTCCTGCTGGTGCAACTTAGCAAGATGCTATCTCAAAATATTAAAATTAAAAGAGCTGGGGATAGAGCTCCACACTTAATAGTTTGCCTAGCAACTGGGAAGCCCTGGGTTCAACCCCCAGTACCACTAAATAAAGGTGAATTTTTTTACTTTATGAAAATAATATGAGGATTGGGGAGATAGCTCAGTGGTATAAGGGTCGCCTGATAAGTGTAAGGTCCCAAGTGTGATCCCCAGAACCCCAAGCACATTGTGCTGGCCCTGAAACCAGTGATGGTGGCACACCTGTAATCCCAGCACTGCGGAGGCTGAGACAAAAGGATCACGAGTGCAAGCTGCATAGCAAGACTCTGTATCAATAATAATAATAATAATAATAATAATAATAATAATAATAGTTTTAAAAGAAAATAATATGGGCCAGCCAGATAACTCAACTGATTAAAGCACTTGTTTAGGCAGACACAGGGCCAGGGGTTCAATCCTCAGCCTGCCATGCTGGCCTCACCCCCGGGGGCATGCTGAGGTGGAGATTGAGGCTGGGTACGATGGCACATACCTGTAATCCCAGCACTTGGGAGGCTGAAAAACAGGAAAGATCACTGTGAGTCCAATCTGTGTAGCGAGATCCTGTAGACCCTATACTAAATACATTTTAAAAAAGAAAATAACATGAACTCTAAATGTATTATATATATATATATATATATATATATATATATACATATTAGATATGTCTAAAATTGGACTCGATATTCTTTTCTTTTACTTTCTTTTAATATTCATGTTGTTATGCTGTCTTCTTCTGCAGGATTTTGAAGCATCTTAAAAAATAAAAAATAGACAATCTATAGGACAAGAAAGTGTGCTGCTTACTTATAACAAACAATACACACTTCTATACACACTTTAATCCTCTGAACTTAGAGACTCAGTAATAACAGTAAAAGGACATTCTGATTATAAGTAGAGTTCAAAAAGTTCTATTATATCACATTCATGACCACCTTGCCAAGTTGAAAAAAAAAATTTAGTCTTCCAGTTAATATACACTTTAGTTTATTTGGCTCACTTTTAAGCTTTGGAAGAATTAGACCAGATATTGCAGAACTGTCCCATATATTGAGTGTAGAAGCTCCCAAATAACCCTAAGGGACTCATTTCCTGACTCGTGACCCTGCAGAAGATGGTGGCCACTCTCCAGCTGAGAACTGCAGTCAGAAGAAGTCCAGGAACAAACTGCTAATCATTCTATCTGAAGTCACCATATCTTAGAGATGTTTTCAAAGTTTTAAAATAGAATACAAAAAAAGAAAAAAGAAAAGGGGCCAGGGAGATGGCTCAGAGGCACAAGTGCCTGCCTGGCAAGCACAAGGTTGTGAGTTAAATCCCTGGTTCCGCAAAAAAAATAAAGAAATAAATAAATAAATAATAAAATAAAATACAGTCAAGACTAGAAAACGTAAAATACAGATAATAAAACCAGAGTCACGTGTCGCTTAATGAAGGTGGTGCATGCTGAGAAACGTATCATCCAGCGATGGGGTGCTGTGTGGGAGAACATAGAGAGTGATCCTGCCAAATCGCATGGTGCAGCTCACACCGCTCAGCCACATTTGTCTGTAAGTCTGTCTGTTGTTGCCTGATACATCGCTTTGTGGTCCATGACTCTATAATCAGCTGTGCAGTTCTCATCAGAAAGGAGGGCACACATCAGCTCCTGGGGAAGTGTGTTGTACAAATGAGTTAATTAAAAATGTCTCATTGAAAGATGAAGATAATAGATAGGTGGCTGGAGTTTCTGAGTCCCAGCTGCCTGTCCTCACCCTGAAGACTGCCGGAGAGACCTAACAGGCCTACTCCACTCCACCCCGAATGGTCACCAGAGTTCCTGAGCCTTGGCCACCTCCTCACCCTGAAGACTCCCAGGGAGACCTAGGAGGCCTAGTTCCACTACACCCCTTGTCCTAGCTGGAACTCTGAGTCCTAGCTACCCATCCTCACCTGAAGACTGCTGGGGGTACCCAGTGGATCTCTCCCACCCACTCATTGCTGGAAGGACTGCTGAGGGGACCTGGCAACCCTTGCCCCAACCCTCTCACCCTTACTGGAGCACAGCAGAACCCTAACTACCTGAAATCACCCAGTAAGACTGCCATGGGGACCTGTAGGAGGCTTGGGGAGCCCTACCCTGCACCAACCCACCATAGAGAGAGCCCCGCAGACCTTTAACCTGAAATCATCATCAGATCCTTCTTGAGCTGCAGCTCATGCCCCTCTCCCACTGATGTTGAAGCCACACTGAACCCCACACAGTGGGAATTTTGGTGAACCTACCCTGCCCTCCCACTCCCCTGAGTTTTGCTCACCCACATCCTACCCCCCACCATCAATGCACAGTCAGGGAGAACATTTGGCGCTTTGAAAATGACACAAGGAAAGAACAAAAGGCAATTTCGTACCTCTAGCCCAGCCAAACAAGGTCAGAGAAGAATTTGGAAGTCATACACCTGAAATATCTGAGATGATAGCAACTGAAGTAAAGAAACAAGTCCATCAGGCTATGGAGAAATGAGATCAGAAATAATCTCTCAGGTAAAAAAGGAAATGATGACAATCATGAAAAGAATTGCTCAATACATCTAAGGAAGACATAGATTTTTTAAAGGAAGTAAGAAAACGATGGAGACATTATGAACTACTCAGGAAAGAAGTAAAATTCATGAAGCACATTTAAACAGATATCCAAGACAGTAAGAATTCCATTGAAAGCTGGTAAGCTTCTTGAGTGAAACATAAAATAGATCTTCACACCTTGAAGATAACATTTCAGCTAGTAAGTACAAACAAAAGATCTCTTAAAAATAACAAGGAATCTGGGACTGGGGATACAGCTCGGCAGTCTAAGCACCTGCCTGCCAAATGCAAGGACCTAGGTTTGATCCCCAGTACCACATGCCTTGCTGGCCCATTTTCAGGCATTTCCAGATGGCCACTGATCCTGGCATGGTGCTACATGCCTGTAATCCCAGCACTGGGGAAACTGATATAGGAGGATCATTGCAAGTCTGAGCTGTGTAACTAGACCCTATACCAAATAGACAGACAGAAAGATATTTTTTAAAGTAATAGGAAGCCAGGAAATAACAATATAACACCTGAAAGGTGATGCAAAGAAAATAATATAAGACTAATAGGTATCAGTAAAATAGCTGGAGTTAACACAAATGACATAACATTGTTTGAAGTAGTGGCAAAAAACTTCCCAAGCATGAAAACAGAATGTGACATACAATTAAATAAGGCATATAGAACTCCAGCTAGCCATAATCAAAACAAATCTTCACCTAGATACATAATAATCAAGATCCCAGAAATGGAGCAAGAGAACAAAATATTTAAAAACTTTTAGAAAAAAAGAAACAGATTATCTATAATGCAAAGCCCATCTGAATCAAGGCAGAGTGCTCAACACGGCCCATCAAATCAAGAAGATCTTGGAGTGAAATATTTCATGTTGGGGCTGGTGAGATAGCTCAGTAGTCTAAAGCACCTACTTAGGCAAGCTTAGGCAGGTGCAGGGGACTGCAGTTCGATCCCTGGCACCACATGCTGCACCATCCCTAGCCTAAGGGAAGGTTGAACCAGCCAAAAAAAGAGAAAGATTTCATGTTCTAAGAGAAAACAATTTTCAACCCAGATTGATGTACCCTGAAAAACTATCTATCAATTTTTTTCCTTCTCTTCTTGAGACAAGGTCTCGCTGTGCAATTCAGGCTGGCCTAGAGCTCACTTTTGTAGCCCAGGCTGATCTCAAACTTACACTGATCCTCCTCCCTCAGCCTCCCAAGTGCTGGCTATCTATCAAATTTAATGGAGAAATAAGATATTTCAATGACAAAGAATAACTGAAGAAATTTGTAGGAGCCAGGGAGATAGCACAATAGAATAAACACTTGCCTGGCAAGCACAAGGTCCTGAGTTCAATCCCTAGTGCCACACACAAAAAAGGAGAAATTTATGACAACCAAATAAACCCTACAAAGAGTACTGACAGATATTTTAGAAAGAGACAAAGACAACCACAACTTCAAGAATAATAACAGAGGAGAACCACCAATCAGAGCAAGTAATTAAACAGAGGGGGAAAGTAGGGATCTTATTGTAGAAAAACAGCATAAGATAAGATAAGCCAATACATATCAGTTATAATCATCAATTTAAATATAAATTCACCAACCAAAATAAGCAGAAACTAAATTCAACAATATGCTGCATACAAGAAACACATTTAACTTTAAAAAATAATAATAAACTGAGCATCCAAAGATGAAAAAAGAATACTCCATGCAACAGGAACCCAGGAAAAAGGAGGGGCAGCTATTCTGGTTGCTAACAATGCCAACTTTAAGCCAAGCTTGATTAAAGGAGATAAAGAAGGTCACTACATACTTACTGGGGAAAACTGCAAGAGGAAGAATAACAATTATAAATATATAGGCAACTAATGTAGGAATACCCAAATATATAACATAAATTTTAACAGATATGAAAACCAAGTGAACAATGACATTATTCTACTCAGGGATTTTAATACCCCAATGACACAAAGAGATAGATCTCCTGATTCAAAAAAAAAAAATAAATAAGCAAAGAAATAACAGAACTAAACCAAACTTGTGAAGAAATAGACTTAGTAGACCCTTTATAGTCTGTTCCACTGTGTCAGAATACACACTCCTCTCAGCTGCACCCAGGAAATTCTCCAAAATAGACCATCTATTAACACATAGAATGTGCTTAAGTAATACAAAGGAATCAAAATTATCCCATGCATATTATCTGACTATAGTTCAATGAAACTGGAAAATTATTGACAAAAAAAAAAAAACACTGTAAACACATGAAACTAAATAATACCTTCCTGAAAAATCAATGGTTTATAGATGAAATTTAAAAAGAAATTACAGAGCTCAGGATATAACTGGCAAGCACAAGGTCCTGAGTTCAATCCCTGGTACCACAAAAAAGATAATAAATAAATGCAATGGACACAAACAAAACAATACAAAGAATTAATCAGTCAAACAGTTGGTTCTTTGAAAGAATGAATAAAACTGATAAACCCCTAGGCAACCTTAGTAAAAAAGGAAAGAAAAAATTCAAATTCATGCAATAAAAAGTGAAATCACAAAAAAAAAAAAAAAAAAAAAAGTGAAATCACTACAGACCCTATACAAATTCAGAAAATTATTAGTAGCTATTTCCAAAATCTTCAGTCTCACATGGTGGAAAACACAGAAGAAAATGGACAGATTCCTAGATATATACAAATTACAAAAGCTGAATTAAGAAGATATAAAAATTCTGCATAACCCAATATCAGCCAATGAAATTGAAAATGTAGTAAAAAAAAAAACCTACCAGAAATGAAAACCCCAGGTCTTGATGGGTTTACAGCTAAATTCTAAAAGAAATTTAGGGAAGATCTAATGCCAACTCTACTCAAACTCTTCAAAGAAATTTAAAGGGAAACAATTCCCTCAAACTCATTCATGGAGGCAAGTATTACTCTGACACAAAAACCAAAGAAGGACCCAACCAAAAAAAGAAAAAGAAAAAGAACCACAGGCCAATCTCCCCAAAGAACACAGTTGCAAAATTCCTCAATAAAATACCAGCAAACAGAATTCATCAAATCATAAAGAAGATTAAACATTGTGACCTAGTGGGATCCATTCCAGGAAGGTAGGGATGGTCTAATATATGCAAATCCATAAATGTAACACACCACATCAGCAGAGCCAAAGACAAAAACTCCATGATCATCTCAATAGATATAGAAAAGCTTTTTTTTTTTTTTAAAAAAAAAAAAAAGGTAATAGTCATAAGAATCAAGAGCAATTTATTTACAAAACTCTTTACTTGGCCAGCAGTTGAGAAACAAAAACCAACACATCAAGTAACAATTAACTAAGATCCAACTGAGTTCAATCCCTGGTACTACAACTACCAGGTAGTCCCTGGTAGTCTTCCAATTCAGTTCATACGAGGGAGTACCCAGAGCAGCTCCTGTTTCTTAGGCCATCCAGTCTTCAAGCGTCCTGCCACTGACCAGGACATGCATTTATCCAGAGGGTCTGGGCAAGTAGCACCGTGGTACTTGCAGCCTCTTTTGGATCTCAGCCCCCAGACTCCTAGGCCTTCTCTGCCTTACACAGATGCTTCACAGCTGTGGATGTCCATCAGATTCTTTCTCTTTTTTTCCTTTTGTCACTTTTCCTTTTCTCCTCTGGTGATTCCTTTTTCTCCTCTACTTCTGCTCCTTTCTCTACTTTATCTTCTTTGCCTCCACTGTCAGCGGCTTTCTTTCCTCCATCCTCCTCCCCACCATTGGGTCCTTTCACTCCTTCTTTGACATAAACACTGATATAAATCTCTTTGTTTCAGCCTTCTCAGTTCCAAGCAATTTTGATGGCAAAAAAAAAAACCACTGTATCCTGTGGGCAAAGGTTGTATTTTCTTGTGTAGCTCTGAGAATAATCCAGCCACAGTGAAGTACCACAGTTGTAGTCTTCTGCAATCCTGCCAAACTTGAGGCAGAATAGCCTCCACTTCAGCCAATTCTGATCTGAGCAATTTTTCATTTTGCTTTGTTTTGTCTTTTTGAGACAGGGCCTCACTATGCACTTCACGATGGCCTTGAGCTCACATCTGTAGCCTAGGCTGGTCTTGAACTTTCACTGATCCTCCTGTCTCAGCCCCCCAAATGCTGGGGATTACAGGTGTGCCCCACTAAACCCAGCTTGATTTGAGCTCTATCGGGTCCAATATATCTTAAGTTTCTCAAAACGCTCCTGGAAGTCAGCATAGATCTGATCACCCACTTTGGTGAGTTTCAGGAGCTGCAGGTCAACTGATGAAATCATCTTGTAATATACTTCAGCTGCATGCTGCATTCCTGTGATAGCCCAAGCCATCTCAATACCTGGATCATTGCCATAAGACTGGGCTGCAACAGATGCCGCCTCCCTGGAAACTGGCTTATCCATGACACAAATTCCCTTCATGTTGCAGCCAAGAAAGAGAAAAAGCTTTTGACAAAGTCCAACACTCACTCATGGTAAAAAGCCTATAGAAAACCAGAATAGATGGTTTTCACCTCAGTCTGATAACAGCCATCTATGACAAACCAACAGCCAATATCATACTAAATGGACAAAAATTAAAAGCCTTCACTTTAAAATCAGGAACAAGACAAGGATGCCCACTGTCACCACTCCTGCTCAACACTAGCCAGAGCAATTAGACAAGAGAAAGAAATAAAAAGATAGAAATGAAATTATCGTTATTTGCAGATGACATGGTACTGTACACCAAAAGCTTCGTGAAGAGACTTGCATATTTAATAACCAAATTCAGTAGCTTAGCAGGATACAAAGTCAACACTCAAAAATCAATAGCATTCCTATAAACAAACAGTGAACACACAGAAAGAGAATTTAGGGAAAACACACCTTTCACAAAAACACCAAAAAAAGGAAATATTTAGGAATCAATCTCACAAAGGAAATAAAAGATTTATACAACAAAATTATAGTACTCTAAAAAAGAGAGAGACTGAAGAGGATTTCAGAAAATAAAAAGATATTCCTTATTCCTGGATAAGAAGAACCAATATTGTGAAAATGGCCATATTCCCAAAATTGCTGTACAGATTGTCTTAGTTACTCTCCTCTTGTTGCTGGGACAAATACCTAACACCCAAAATGAAGGAAAGAAAGGTTTATTTAGCTCACAGGTACTGGAGGTTTCAGTCCATACTCAGCTGGCTCCAAGACAGAGAAGCACATGGCAGAGAGCAGCAGTTCATGGAGACAGAACAGTGACAATGGCGACAGAGGCAATGGAACAACCAGGGGAGCAGAGAGCAACAGCGTGAGTCTGTCTCTCTGTTTCTGTTTATACTACATTCAGGCTTTCCGCCTCAGCCTATCCAGCTTAGGTCACACCCATAATCCCAGAAGTACTCAGACCCATAATCTCATCAGTACTAAAACACATAATCCCAGTGGGTCATGAGTCAAGTCTCAAACTCTAGAAGTCCCTGCCCTATGATTGCATGAGGCTTGGGGGGAGGGGGGGACTAGACATAAACCATAACACAGATTCAATGCAATCTCAACTGAAATAGCATTCGTATGTAGCTAGAAAAGAAACGTTCCTATAATTTGTCTGGAACCAAAAGACCTAGAATAGCAAAAGTAATCCTGCACAACAAAAGAAAGGAAGCAAGCATCACAATCCCTCACTGGAAATCATACTATAAAGCTGTGATAAAATCAGAATGGTACCGGCAAAAAAAAAAAAAAAAAAAACACCTGAGGATTAATGGAACAGATTAGAAAACACAACTACAAACACACTCAGCCACCTTATCTCTGACAAAAGGGCCAAACATGTTCATTGGAAGAAAGATAGCTTCTTTAAATCGGTAGCTGATTGCAAGGGTCATAACTGGCATTTAGAAATACTTTTTTCCACTGCCCATTCTGTATTTCCTTGGCCATAAGCAAGCACCTCAGCAGGTCTTGGTTCATTCCCTAGTGGGGTGACCCATACCTTCATTCCTTAAGGCTCTGGACCATTTGTCATCATGCCTGTATTAGGTTGCTGTAATTTCCCATTGACTTTAATAACAGAGCATGGCAATACTAAGAGGTGTCCTAAAGGATCTCCTGCACTCCGTGGATAGTCTTCCTTTCCTCTATTATGGAATAGTACTCCAATTTCCCCTTTATATTCTGGGCCAATTACCCCTGAAAACACTGTGACTTCCTTTTTAGCTTGTTTCTTCAGAGGCATCAGGAGACCAAAGCTACCAGGGGAAATCTTAGCTTCCAGTTTAATGGTATCACTGGTGTGCTTCCTAGTACAAGCCTTCCCCCTTCTGGAACTAGGATTTCTAGTTCAGCAGAACATAAGGTCATGGGGACAGAAAACAAAAATTTTGCTAGTGGATCACTAGGGGTAATGGTGAATGTACCATTCCTACTCCCACCCCTTGATTCCTAGACCCATGAATACTGGCTATGGGTGACACAGTACCATACAGAAGATTCTGATTCAAAGCCTATGCAGTGGTCCCTTTCTTATCATAGAGGTCATGTTCCAGACACCACTGCAACAAGTGAAAATCAGCGAAGGAATAATGTTATATTTATTGTAGTATTTATATTTTAAGGCTTTATAAGCCCTTCCCACACTCCCATAAACTTTTCCCACACTTTTAAAACAGCTTCTAATGTTCTTAACCATTTTCTAAACTTGTAAACCTAGGTAATTTTAACAATATACACATACTGAACAGTACTGCAAAATCCTGTGAGATAGCAAAAATAAATAATTTAGATTGTTTTTTGAAAACCCCCGAAACAGTGGGGGCATGAAAGTTGAACCATGAAATAGTGAGGGACTACTACACAACCTTTTCAACTACATTACCCCAACCCTGAAAACTATTGCCACCTACCTGGTCCCATAACTGTGCCTTCAAAAGACCATTCCACCTTTCTATTGATCTAGCTGCTTCTGGATGGTGAGGAACATGACAAGACCAGTGAATTCCATGAGCATGAGCCCACTGATTCGCTTCTTTAACTATAAAATATGTTCCTTGGTCAGAGACAATACTGTATGGAATTCCATGACAGTGGGTAAGGCGTTCTGTAAGTCCACAGTTGGTAGTTTTGGCAGGAGCACTATGTGCAATGATAGCAAACCTATATCCAGACTATGTGTCTATGCCAATGAGAACAAAGCACAGTCCCTTCTGTGACAAAAGTGGTCCAATAAAATCAACCAGCCACTAGATCACAGGTTTATCACTCTGGGTGATGGTGCCATATCAGGGACTCGGTGTTGGTCTCTGTTGCTGGAATATTGGGCACTCAGCAGTGGCAGAAGCTAGATCAACCTTGGTGAGTGGGAGTCCATGCATAACCTCCCTGCTATCACCATGGCCACTCTGGTCATGGGTAATGACAGTGGTGGCTGAAGAAGGAGGTTAGCCCCTATCCAAAGAACAGGTCATCTTGTCTGCTTGATTATTAAAGTCCTCTTCAGCTGATGTTAACTTTTGGTGAGCATTTACATAGGAAACAAACATTTTTGCATCCTTTGCTATATGGAGAGGTCTATCCACATAGCTCTCCCTCAAACATCTTCACCACTGATTTGATTTGATTTGATTTGATTTTTTTGGAACAGGGATTGAACTCAGGTCCTTGCATTTGCCAGGCAAGTGCTTATTCTACTGAGCTGTCTCCCCAGCACCCTGTCACTGATTTTAAAATCATGTTCCTTCCAAGTTCCTGACCATCTGGCCAGACCATTGGCCACAGCCCATGAATCAGTGTACAGTCATGCATCTGGCTATTTCTTCTTCTATGCAAAATGTACTATAAAGTGCACTGCCTTTAATATGACAGATCCACTCCAGCATTCCCATTTCCCTAAGCCTCTGAATCCCTTCATCAGTAGTAAACCACAGAAGACCAGGCATCTCTAAATCATTTACAGTGGGCCATCTTTTGAGCCATAATCTGTCAGTCAGCCAAGTAAACTATTAACGCCTTTCTTTACTGCATGAACTGCAACATTAAATTCACAATCCCTACTTAATGGGCCCATATCAACAGACTCAGTCTGATCCAGTTGTATATTTTTGCCACCATTATTCCATGCTCATAAAATCCATTCCCCTGCTGGTTCATTAGGCCTCTACTTATAGGAATTAGAAAATTCAAGAAGGTCTTTAGGTTAATAATGAATTTCTTCATGGATCACATCATGTACCTCACCCTTAGGCATCCTATGTGATTGAAGCCTGGTTATAGGCCTAGATGGATAGTAATGGCAACTAGGTTTTCCCTATCTAAGAGCAAGGGATGTCTATTTTCTGATATCCTCTTCAATCTTCTTATTCAGGGTACCAGAGTTTTCAATGTAGAGTTCTTTTACTTCTTTCATTAGATTTTTTTTTTTCATTTATTTATCTTTTAAATATAGTATAGAATTTCAAAACCAGAAAAATTTAACAATGGTTATATTACATATTTTCATCATCAGATCAGTTTAGATTAATAGATATTGGTGTATAAGATTGATCAAACAATTAAACATTAACACTTTCAATAAACATTAATTTTTTTTCCTTTTAACAGTTGACACACTTTACATTGTCCTCACAATAGGGTTGTTTTTTGTTTTTTCTTCTTGGTGTGTGTGTGTGTGTGTGTGTGTGTGTGTGTGTGTGCGTGCGCACGCAGGTGCGGTTGCTGTTGTGAAAGGTGGTGTTTCCCTAATTTCTCTAATAGTGAGTTCATTATTTGTGTACTGGAAAGCTATTGAATTTTGAGTATCAACTTTATATCCAGCTATGCTACTGGATTTGCTTATTAAACTCCGGCTTTTTAGTAAAAATTTTGGAGTCTTCTATTTATAGTATCATGTCATCTGCAGATAACTGAACTTCTTCCTTTACTATCATTATTCCTTTTATTTGTTTCTCTTGTATAATGGTTGGCTAAAGTTGCAGAACTATATTGAATAAGAGTGGAGACAATGGACATCCTTGTTTAGTTCCTAATTTTAGAGGAAAAGCTTTCAAATTTTGTCCATTTAGTATGGTATTGGCTGTTGGTTTGTCATAGATGGCTTTTATAAGATGGAGATTTTTAAAAGATTGAGACAGAGACAATCTATTTCCATATTCTGTAGTTTTTATCATGAGCGGGTGCTGAACTTTCTCAAATGCTTTTTGTGTATCTGTCAAGATGATCATGTAATTTTTTGACCTTGGTTCTGTTAATGTGGTGTATTACATTTATTGGTTTACATATGCTGAACAATTCTTGCATTCTTGGGATGAATTACATTTGGTCATGGCGTATAATAATTTTCTTGATGATTTGCTACAATCTGTTTGCAAGTATTTTATTGAGGATTTTTGCTTGTGTGTTCATTAGGGAGATCGTCTGTAGTTCTCTTTCTTAGTTGGGTCCTTCTCTGGTTTTGGTATCAGGATAACACTTGCTTCCAAGAATGAATCTGGAAGTATTGATTTTTACCTTCAGGGTTTAAGATTTAAAAGGAGTTAGAGAAAAACAGGGAGGTAGAAAAAGAGGAAGAGATTAGAAGAAAGGCAGGGCACAGGGGTATAATGCTAACTTTGGGAAACTGGTGTAGAAGACTGGAAGGAAAGAGAGAAGAGATAAGAACAGAACAACAACCACAGAGGCTAGAAACCATGTTCACATTCCTAATTAAACAAGATCAATTTTTGGTCCATACCTTAGGCATTGAGTGAAGCTTTCATTCTGGTCTTAAACGCAGTAGATTTTAATGTATAGCTTCATGGTTATCTCATAAAATTAGTGAAATTAGGAAAAGCTGTATCTTCCATGAAATATAATTTTGTTATTTTAGTATACAAGATAAAAAATTAGCACATAAATCTACATTCTGAAGTTCTAAAATATGGAAGAAAATATACATAAAAATCTCAAGTAATATTTTAAAAATACAACTTTGATATTGCTTAAACTGTCATGCTGTTTTCATGGTTCTTTCATATACACTTAGGCACATGCAAAGTATTCTACTTTATGATTCATTTTCTTTAAGTTTGAAGAAATTTTTAACTCTTTCAGGCAACTCTTTTATAGTTTACAACCTTTCATTGATTAAACTAGTACTCTGAACTACTCTATTAAACTTGTTCGTTTATGTGGAGCCTGGCTTTGTGACCCAGCCAGGCTTCACACTTGTGGTCATCCTGTCTCAGCCTCTTTGGTAGCTGTGATCACAGTCATGTGCCACTGTGCCTAACTCAACCCATACTCTTTGTTGCTATTTCTAAAAAATCGTTTTGTTTTTAAACAAGATCAAACAATGAAGAAGAAAAAGCAAAAACAAAATCACAAAAAGGACAACAAAATAAAACAAGGTAGAGGAAAAAAAAAGTCTACTTTCAGGTCTCTGCTGTCACTGGCAGGCAACATGTGGAGACAGAGTCCCAATCCATGTTAATTTATCTGAACAAGCCAGTAGTCACTGTTTTGGGGGATGTGGGGGTCATTAATAATCTCAGTGAACCTGCACCTCCTGGCAGAGACTATACTCATTCATCCTTCAGCCGTCAGCACACCTTCTGTGGGTCTGAGCCCAGCTGGGAGCCTCTTGATGGAGCCAGCAGCAGTTCTGAGTTCTGAGCTCAGTTCCTAGCTCTGAGTTCTGAGCCCCCATCCAAGATCATTCCTGGCTAGCTGCTCTCTCACACAGACAGAAAAGCAGTCACTGCCATTTAATGCTGCCCTTCATGTCCACTGCTCCCCTCCACATCTGTGTCTCTCTGTGGAGGGCTCTGGGGTCGCCAGCAGACACCTTTGATCTGCTGGTTTGAAATGCTCCTCTTGCACAGTGAGTCCCATCTCAGAGAAAAGGTGCTGCTGGCTAACTCCTTCCTCTTCACTGAAAATTCTCTCTTAATTCTCTCTGTGGCCTTCAGCCTGTGCTTCAGATCCTTCTTGGGCACAGGGGACCCACATCCCTCCTCCTTGTCTTTCTCAAGTTTCTGTATTCCAGCACTTTTCCATGCAGCTTACTATCCTGGTGCCTTCCTGAAATGTCTTTTTAAAATTAAAAAAAACAAAGTGCCACCCCAAAAGTAAATCATGAAGCACTTCCTGGCTTCCTGGCCTCCTACTATCATTCCCATGCAGCCTGCAGCCAGTAGAAGTCAGGTGTGCTAGCAAGCTGAGGGACTTTCTGCTTGTCTCAGGACAAGCACCTTGGAGCCATGGAACCAGAAGTCCTAAAATTCCTTAAAATGATTGTAGTGATAGAATTCATAATGGCACTACTTGGTTACCTCTGTTTGCTAAAATGAAGACTCTAATGCTAAATCACAGCTCAACCACACCAGTTGTATTTGTCAGTTTCTCTTTGCTGGGACAAAACACCTGAGATGCACAAGTTAAAGAAAAGGTTTATTCTGATTCCATTTGTAGAGGTTTCAGCACACAGGTGGCTGACTCCAAGGAAAGGATACAAGGCACAGGGTGATGGAAGAGAAGAGAGAGTTTATGGCACAGCAGGCAGAAAGCAGGGAGTGACTAAGGGAGAAGCAGAGATTCATAACCACCTTCCAGGCCACACCTACACCAGCCCAGCTCTCCCTCAGGAACTAAAAGCCTTCAGTATTCCAATCTTAAAATTAAGACAACCAGTGCCTAAGTGTGTTTGTGAGAGCATTGGTCATCTCTCCACCAAGAGTCTGCATTCTCATTTCATAGCATGATGCCTTCTCTAGGAGGTGACTGCCAGGTCATGCACTTTATTTTCCAGCCTTTGTGGTATCCAAATGTAATCATATGACTATGCAGAATGGGACTAGAAGTAGTGTGTGTGTGTGTGTGTCCTTCATAAGTCCAGGATTTTAAGAAAGCTGGGGAGGGAGGCACTAGAGTACCTAAGTGGTGAAGCTTAGCATGCACTCAGCCCTTGGTTCAATCTAAGAAAGAGAGAGGCAGAGAACAGAGAAACAAAAAAGGAAGGAAGAAGATTCTGGAAAAAGAGAGAAAGAGAGAGAGAGAGAGAGAGAGAGAGAGAGAGGGGGGGGGGGTAGGAAGAGGGATTGAGAGAGGAAAACGGAGTCATTGAATTTTGAAGGGTTATTTGGGCAACTGCAGTTACCCTGATCAATGAACCCTCCCTGTTATAGTTTATGTCTATTTGTCCCCCCAAAGCTTCATGCAGTCATGGGTGGGGACTTTTATAGATTGAGACTTGACTCATGATTCACTGGGATTATGTGGTTTAGTACTGATCTAGAGTTTGAGACTTGATCCATGATCCTTGGGATTATGTGTTTTAAGTACTTCTGGGATTATGGGTGTAGCCTAAGACAGATAGGCTGAGGTGGAGAGCCTGAATGTAATATAAAGAGAGACAGACTGAAGCTGCTGTTGCTCTGCTGGCCTGACTGGTTGGCTGCTTCTGTCACCATATGGTTGCTGTTATGCCACCATGAACTGCTGCTCTCTGTCATGTGCCTCTTTGCCTTGGATCCAGCCGAGTATAAACTGAAACCTCCAGTAACTGTGAGCTAAATAAACCTTTTCTTCCTTCATTTTGAATATTGGGTATTTGTCCTAGCAACAAGTAAAAAGTAACTGAGACACTCCCATACTACTACTAGCAGATGAAAACATGCCTACATATACAATAGTAAAAGCTTCTAAAAGATACTGAAAGACCTAGCTTCTTTCATAAGTTAAAAGACACACAAAAAAAGAAAAAAGATGGGCCAATAGATAGCTCAGTGGATTAAAGCACCTGCTTAGGCAGACATAGGGACTAGGATTTGATCCGAAATATATGGTGTCAGCCCCACACCGAGGCATGCTGAGATGGCAATTAAGACTGGGTGGGGTGGTGCACACCTGTAATCCCAGAATTTAGGAGGCTGAAAACAAGGGGATCACTATGATTCCAGTCTGTGTAGTGAGACCCTGTGGGCCTTGTATTAAATAGATTTTTTAATAAGAAAATTAAAAAGTAAATAAACAGTTAAAAGACAAAAAAGAAAAAGATAAATAGTGCTAGCCCCAAAAGAGCAGAGATCATCTATGGAATAGAAAATAATTATTTTTTTTTAACTTCTATCTTTTTTTTAGAGTGTTTTGTTTTGTTTTTGTTTTGTTTTGTTTTGGTGGTAACAGGGATCAAACTCAGGACCTTGTGCTTGCCAGGTAAGCACTTATTCCACTGAGCTATCTCCCTGGCCCTGAATTTTTTTAACTTTTAAATTAGTGTTCTTAGAGAATTTTGAAAGGATATTATTTCCACAAAGCTAGAATGGATAATTCTACCCCTCACTCTGACCTCTCCAAACACACAGCAAAATGAGAATTCAAAAGAAGAGTGTTTGGAAGGCCAGCATGGCAATGCAAGCTTGTAATCCTAGCACTTGGGAATTCAAGGTCACCCTGAACTATAGCATGGGACCCTGCTTCAAATAAATAAATGAGTAAATAAATAAAAGAATCTTTGAAAGTGAAGCATATAATTGCTGAAATTATAAAAATGAGCAGAAATGTCAAAAAATAGAGCCTAAAGTCTCTCCTAAACATAAAGCAAAAGACTAAAAAAAAAAGTACTTCAGGGAAAAAAAATAGAACAGAAAGAATATTGCAGGGGAAAAAAAGTCAAGAAAGAATAAATCGCTTTTTAAAATTATAGAAACAGAGATCATCCTTATAATCAAAGATGTAACTCTTCTTATCAAAGAGGTAACTACATGCTGTGTAAAATACATGGGAAAAGATTACCATGAAATTTTAAAACCCAAATATTAAGAGATCTTACAATTGTTTTACTTCTTTCATACCATTTTCAGTTCCTGTTACAGCATCTCCAACTGCATTCGCAGTGCTGTACTGAAGCCCTCTCAGGACTGCCCCCAGGGGTAAGAGAAACTTTACACTACAGCCCAGCTACTGCCCACTTCCACTGCCCGGTCCCTGGAAGCCACCATTCTGCTTTCTGGTCCTATGAATGCGACTATTTTCTAGATCTCATATAAATGGAATCTGTGAGCTTATTCCACCTAGCAAAATGTCCCCTAAGTCATCCCTGTTGTCACAGATGACAAGAATCCCTTCTTACATCTGAGTAACAGTTTGTGTTATGCACATGCCACATTTTCTTGATCTGTTCACCCTTCTATTCCATATCTAGGCAGCGTGAAAAGTGTTGCAAGAGAACTCAAGAAGGAAATGTTTTATAAATGTTAGATAGGAAGAGAAAAAATTTCAGTTACCAAGGAACAATGATAAACTAATACCAAACTTAATAATGCTCTCTGCCAGAGGAGAAGGTACCCATGCCTCCACAGTTCTAAAAATGAAAATAATGCTCAAATATGGAATTTAGTGCTCCACCAAGCTATAAATCAATGTGAAGGTATACTGAAAAAACAATTTCAGACTTGTTAGTAGTCAGAAACTTCATTTCCCATCCACTTGATCTGTGAGAGATACTTTTGGATATATTCCAAAGAAGTAAGGTGTAAAAAAGAAAGAAGAAATATAGAATATAAGAAGAAATTGTCAGAAGTTTAATCAAAAGCAATTCCAGATTGGTAGCTTTGTATGAGGCTTACAAAACAATCTAAACCATATTAGGAAGTCAGTTGGCCCCAGTTACAGAATCTTCAAGAAGAAAACTCAAATGCAGCCTCCCAAAAGGTAGGATGACTGCGGAAATGACTGCAATGAACAGTACTGGGAAGAAAAAATGTGTTTCCTGCCTCAAGATTAAAGAAAGACACATGGAAATTCCAAGAAAGACAAATAGCACAAATTTTATTTTTTAAAAAAGTCATGCCACAACTACAAGACCAGAAAAACTGTGATATCATTTTATTTTTTTTAATTCATTTTATTTTTTTTCCTTTTTGTATTGTTTAAATTTAACACGAGTTATATTACATATTTTCATCATCAGATCAGTTTAGATTAATACATATAGGTATATAAGCTTGATCAAACAATTAAACATTAACCCTTCTAAATCAACATTATTATTTTTTTTTCTTTTCCCCTTTCTTTTCTTTGAAAGTTGACATATTGCATATTGTCCTCACAATCATTCTACAGAGTACAGTGTGTGGGCATGAC
>PVJA010028904.1:0-27165 GCA_004027025.1 Myocastor coypus | reverse complement strand
AAAAAAAAAAAAAAAAAAAAAAAAAAAAAAAAAAAAAAAAAAAAAAAAAAAGAAATTTATAGATTGATGTGAAGTCTGAATATCAAATTTATTCTCCATCAGTAACTGCATATTTTCTGTAAACAAAAATTACAATTAAAGGCAGATTAAGAAGTTTGTTTAAACCATGCACTGCCATCTTGAAAATACAAGTGACTATGAATCCCCATGATATCTGGACTTTGTTTTGCCCACCCGTATTCACACCACTTTCAGGTGGGGCAGCAAAATAAAATTCAAGCCCAAGCCTATACGTCACAGAGAATCACTATACTAAATAGTGAAAATGGATCTTGCTTACACAGATCTTCATGCATTGTTTTCTAATTTCTATAGACCTGAAAAAATGCCCCATGTACAGGGTACAGCACAGGCTTGGACCACAGGAACATGTGTGCAATAACACCTAGCAAGATGCGGTGGGGGCCCGGTAGGATGGTTCAGTGGTCTAAAGTGCCTGCTTAGGAAAGCTTAGACAGCTTCAGGGACCGCGGTTTGATCCCCCGCACCACATGCTGCGCCAACCCTGTCCTCAGGGCAGGCTAAGCCGGCCATAAAAGTAAATAAATAAACAAACAAAAGTTCTGAAACAAGAAAAAAAATGTAAAAAAAAAAAAAAAAAAAAAAAAAAAAAAAAAAAAAAAAAAAAAAAAAAAAAAAAAAAAAAAAAAAAAAAAAAAAAAAAAAAAAAAAAAAAAGATGCAGGTAAAGTTGCAGGGCCTTATAGGAACCTTGACTGCCAATCCCAGATTGGGGATAAAGGCCAAAGAAAATATGGTGTGCTGATTACTTAATTTAATTAATGGAATGAGAAGGTACATGAATAGATCTGTCAGTCATTAAAAGATTAGGGAAAATGTCCAGGTCAAGAACAAGAATCATTATTTTAGGGATGCTTAACTGAAACTCTCCACAGATACACTACTGTCAAGGTCAACTCATAGGCCAGACAAATTTTATTAGGCTGGTATGTCCCATATAGTCATAGAGCTTCAAGGGTAGGTTATTGGTCCTCATACAGCTACTGATGAAAGCTTGGACTTGGCTTTGGGGACTTCAACAACAGAGTTGAGGTAATGGTGGGTGTGATGGTCCAGGAGAGAGGACAAGCACAATAACAAGTCCGATTTATTGCTTTGGTGCACTAACTCTGCCCCCAGAGGCACTGAGCAGGCCACTGAGATCAGGTATGGTGGCGTGCTTCTGTAATCCCAGTGATGGGGAGGCTGAAAACAGGAGGATCATTATGATTCTGAGCTGTATAGTGACACCTGTACCACATATATAGAAAAAATAGTGCTTTGGTGTTGGAAAGAACTCTACCTCCTCAAAATGACCTAGGTAGTCCATCTATCAAGAAAAATGTCAATATTTGATGGCTGTCTCAATGGAATCCCATGTCACTTGCAAAGGAACAACATTAAGGTGCTATCTTCTTCAAACCAGATGTGCACATTTCATGTGAATAAGGAAGATACTGAAAGTGAAATTGCCCTTTCCTTCAAGGGGGAGAGATGACTTGTGCTCCCTTCTTACCTGCTCTGGTGAATTACAGGTGCCTGAGATCTCTCAAAAGCTCCCTTGGCAAAATGGACAACAGCACGGATGAGTTTTGGATAATTCTTGAGCAGGCCAATAAAAAATCCTAATTTTCTTTTGGATGCTGGAGCCTGCTCAAATCCCTTCAACTTCTTTCTAGTGAGATTTGCATTGTGGCTTGTGCTGCTGGTATCCCTGGGGCCAAACACTTGACAATGTCTCTAAGCTTCAGATTTGGGGAAATATTTTGTACTTGGGTATTCCTGGTTTTATTATGTCCTAGCCAATTGTTTGAAGGAGATTATTTTGTTTCTCTTGGGAAAGTTCTTAGGCACCAAAAGATCATATCCTTTTGGGGAGAATTGGTGTCAGCAACACCACCAAATAACATATTTCAAGACATACCTAAAAAGATTCTGAGGTAGATCTATGGATCAGAGACCCTGAAACACCAGGAAGAATTCATGCCCACTGTGTGTATTTCCTTGAAAGAAGCAGGCAACTGCCTCATAACAAGTGGTATCTTACTGAACCAGAGATGTGTCAGTAGCTTCAGACACTGGTTTCTGAATTTCTCAGGCATGGTACTTTGGCCAATTGCCAGTCCCCATGCAGTGCCACCATTATTCCAGTACTAAATCCAGCAGGCAGAACAGGGTCTTCCCGGGGATGGTTGGGATTTTGCAAGATTTACTTTCTCCTAAAGCCTCCCTCTAGCTAAACTCTCATGAATTGCAATATAGCCAGCCATGTTTAATTTCTGATGTAGTCAATGACTCTAAGATACAAGAAATAGTTGAATAATAATATTAGTTCAGGTTGAGAAGGCTTTATTGCAATACACAAGTTGACTCCTTCTCACACCAGACTTGTAGACCCTTCAGTTTAACCCAAGAATAATGTGTTGCTTGAAGTTTAGAAAAATGAATCACATTTAAATCAGCTCTTCTTTAATGAAAGGGCCCCTGCCAACTTGTCAAATCATTATTTACAGCTATCAAATTAAAAAAAAAAGATATACTATTGGGTTTATCGGCTGAAGGTTAAACCTGTTCCTTTTGAGACTCTATAGACTATTATCAATGCTACTCTGTGCGTTAGGGAAACTGACAAAGGCTTTTTAGAAAGAATACGGAGACTGATTTAGGAAAGATGAGTTGAATTCCATTTGGCCAGTATGTATTCTTTCATAGTTACACTATATCTGATGAAATAAAAGTCAGACTATTTCTATTTTTCCTAATCCATGTACTATTTTCCAGTGAGGGAACGGATCCTTTTTTTCTTAACTATACTTGCCAGTGTGTCAAAGACATTAACAGGGACACATGCTGGATTTGTGAACAGTTGCCTCTCTTGATGTTTCTAGGATGCAATGGTGGTATCACATTTTTTAGGAAGATAATATGATAAAACTTGATTTTATAGAACAGTTGCACAGTGCAATAATACTTTCAGAGTTTGCAATTGGTTCTGATATCCCTGGATGGCCAGTAAATGAAATGCTTCACCAAAAGAGCCATGAGAATGGTTTTTCTGTAGCCCCAAACTATATTCTTTGATGACTTGCTATGATCCTGCTTCTCTGGAGTGGCCTGGAGTAAAAGGTCCTCATTTTTCTGGCTGTGATGCTGGGTATTGGAATTCTTGTCAGCTGCATGATTCACTGTTGTGGTGGGCTAGTGTCCCATATGTCCTTTCCTCATCTTCTGAACTGCTGAATGATGATGGCATCACACCCAATTGGTGAGGCATTTCCCAGCAAACACAGCTGGGGAAGCCTAGTGGAGAAACAAAAACAGGATGCCATGCTCCAACTCCCTAGTCTCAGAAATCTGAGGTGTGAACACACTGGTCCTGGGGCCCTGAAGCATGAAAATGGTAGCGTCTGACTGCCCATTCAGAGAAATGAGACCACACACTCCACACCCACAAGTTACTTAAGGCATCAAATCCCTTCTTTCCTCTTTAAATTATTTGTCTTACACTTGTTCCAGCCAACTCCCATTTTGCATATAGCTCATTCATACCTGGGTGAAATAAACACCCATGGTTTCTAACACAAAGCCTGGCTGGGTAGTCCTTCTTCTCCCTGTGCCTTTAACTAATGGTTCTTCAAAGGAAGGAATCCAAGATTCCTGTACCTCATTTGGATTAGTTTAAGATAAAGCTTTTGATCCCTGCCTAGGCAAGATTGGCATCCCTTCTCAGTGTAAAGCACTTAAGGAAGATAGATCATCAGTCTTTGAAAGCTTTTAAGAATGAAATAGCAAGGCAGGGAAGCACATACCTATAATTGTAGCACTTGTGAGACTGAGGTAGGAGGGCCTCCAAGATTTTGAGGCCAATCTGGGTTACACAGTGAATAAAGTTCAGCTCAAACTACAGAGTGAGACCCTGTCTACAAAATGTAAACAAAATAAGGGACCTAAGTCTCAGGAAAGGAAATGAAGTAGAATGAAATGAATAAAGCTATGTAGAGAGGAGACAAGTCAATCCAGAATTAAAAGTTATTCTTAGAAGTAAAATGACATTTTGGAATACAAGTCTGGTATATTTACATTTTTTTCTTCTCCTTCCAAAATAACAAAATCTTGGGGCCCGGCGGGATGGCTCAGTGGTCTGAAGCGCCTGCTTGGGAAAGCTTGGGTGGCTTCAGGGACCTCAGTTCGATCCCCGGCACCACATGCTGTGCCAGCCCTGCCCTCGGGGCGGGCTGAGCCGGTCATAAAAATGAATGAATAAGCAAATAAAAGTTCTGAAACAAGAAAAACAAACAAACAAACAAACAAACAAAAAAAAAAACAAAATAACAAAATCTTGGAAACTCCATTTCATTTGTAAAGGGTCTGTACATTCCCTTCTACTTGCAAATGAATGTTCTTTGACCCAGTATCATGAGAGTACTAACCGTTTAGAATTCCCAACATGAATAACTCACTTACTGTAGGGTATCTACTCCCACCCTTTAAGACCAAGACTAAGACTAAGACAGACTAAGACTGAGATGAAGACTATATATTATCGGATTCTGCAGATTTCCACCTCACAAAACACAAGGAACGATTCCCTTCCTTTGAGTTTCCACACTCCAGTCATGAATGCATCCTATATCTACTTTCAATGACTCTTTTGAAAAAAGAAGCAATGCTTAACAAAAACAAAAACAAAAACAAAAACAAAAACAACAACAACAAAAAAAGAAAAAACCATAACATACTAACACAATCTTAGTGGTGAATCTATATACCTCACTTTTGCAGAGATTAAATCAACAAAATCATTAAAGAAATATCAAAACTGAATAACAACTTTGAATATAGGAATTTAACAGATGAGAACATAATATCTTACCCAAATATAACAGAGTATACGTTCTTTTCTGAAGCACATTCTACTATCTCCTACACTGATCTCCTACTGGTCTACAAAGCCAGATGGTATCAATACAAAAAAAATCTACCCATTTAAATAAAAATCAAACCATAAGATCACTGTGCAATAAAAAGATAAATGGACCACCTAACAAATCACAAAAGATGCACTGGCCCTGGTCTTGTGGTGTGCTGAGCCTGAAAACAAGTCCAGGCATGGTGGTGCATGCCTGTAATTCCAATCTGGGGAGGCTGAAAACAGGAGGATTACTATGAACCTGAGTAGTATGGTGAGACCCTGTACCAAACACATAAAATTCTATATATATAGTTTGTAAGTAAATGACAATGCCTGTACAATTCACCAGACTCCCTGAAAGCAGACCTATGAAGGAAGGCTTCTGAAATCAATGCTCACATTAGGAAAACAAGGCAAGATCAAATAAATAGCCTTGTGTTATACTTTATTTATTTTGTTTTTTTGATACTGGGAATTGAACTCAGGACACTGCACTTGTCAGGCAGACACCATGCAATTAAGTTATAGTCTTGGCCCAGGATACACTTTAAAATACTTGGGAAACAAAAATAATTTAAGACCAAATTGAAAAGTTAGGGTTGCTTTAAGATTCATTTATAAAAGTCAGTATAACTCTCATTTCAAAACCAATTAACAAAGATACACAAATAGGACAATGCCCTTACTGGATAAAGTTGCAAAATTTTCCAATAAGATATTTGTGCATAGAAGGCAGCATGTAGCGAAAATGATTGTAAATAAAGATCAGGTAACTTTCACCCCAGAGATTCAAATACATTTAATATATACAAATCAATGTATATGATACATTACATAAATGAAATCAAGGTCAAAACAATGTGATCATAAATAAGTGGAGAAAAATCCTTGAACACAACCCAATCCTTCCCCCATCATAAAACTTAGAAAATAGGTACAAGAGAATGATACTTGAATTTGACAGAGGCTATTTATGACAAACCAATGGACAATATCAGATTGAATAGGGGAAAGACTAAAATCATTCACTGTAAAATGAGCAACAAAACAAAGATGCCCTCTATCACCAGTTTTATTTAACCCAGTATTCAAAACATTAGCTAGAATTATCAGTCATGAGATTTAAATAAATAGGTTACAAAATGACAAAGACATATTATCACCACTTGTAGATGACATAATAGTTTACATAGAAAACTCAAAGAATCACACGGAAAAATTCTTAAAATAAATAATATATCTGAGAAATGTACTAGGATTCAACACCAGCACACACACACACGCACACACACACACACACACACACACACACACGCACGCGCGTGCGCACGCATGGGATTTATGTACACCAATAATGAACTCAATGGAAAAAAACTATGGAACAATACTCTTAAGAGAAAACTTAAACACAAAGGTATTAACCAAACCAATGCAACGCAAGAACTCTACAAGGAAAAATACAATTCTCTGAGGAAGGAGATTGAAGGGGTCATTAGAAAATGGAAATATATCTGCTGCTCCTGCGTAGGCAGAATCAACATTGTCAAAATGGCCATACTCCAAGGACTGTTATACAGATTCAATATAATTGAAGCCAAAATCCAACAGCATAGTTCACAATCTAAAGAAAACAATTATAAAATTCACATGCAATCAGAAGAGACATAGATTGGCAAAAGCAAGCTTGGATAGTGAGCAAATCAAGAGGGCATCATATTACCTGAATTCAAGCTCTATTACAAAGCAACAGTGATAAAAATGAGATGATATTGGAATACAAAGAAACATATGGTCCAGTAGAACAGAACAAAGAATTGAGAAACACTGTCAGACAAATTCAGATATTTAGATTTTTGTCAGAGGCCAAAATCAGAAACAATAGCCCAATCAACAAATAGTGTTGCCGGGCATGGTGGCGCATGCCTGTAATCCCAGCACTTGGGAGGCTGAGGCAGGAGGATTGCTGTGAGTTCGAGACCAGCCTCTGCTACAAAAGTGAGCTCAAGGCCAGCCTCAACTGCATAGTGAGACCCTGTCTCAAAAAGCCAAAAACAAAAACAAACAAACAAACAAACAAAAAAACCCCAAATGGTGTTGAGGGAGCAGGATACCTGTTTGCAGGAAATTAACACTGTCTCAATACTTCTTACCATATACTAAACTAAACTCAAACTAGATTAAAGATTCAAACACTAAAACAAAAATGTTGGACCTAACAGAAGGTACAATAGGTAAGACATTTAAGACATTTTAACGCATGTGGTTAGGAAAATGTTTTCTAAACAAAACTTCAGCTGCACAAGAAATAAAAGCAAGAATCAAGAAATGGGACTATGTTAACTTGAAAAGTTTCTCTATAGCAGGAATCAATAAATACAATGTCCTCCATGAGAAAAAGATTTGCCAGCTTTTTGTTAACTTGAAAAGTTTCTCTATAGCAGGAATCAATAAATACAATGTCCTCCATGAGAAAAAGATTTGCCAGCTTTTTGTCAGAGGATTAATATCTAAAATATATTAAAAATTAAACAAGAGCACATTTAAAAACTAAAGGTCCAATCAGAAATGTATAAGGGAAATGAACAGAAACAGAGGAAGTAGTACAAATGGCCAACACATATATGAAAAGGTGATTCTATATCCCTGGCCAGTAGAATAGAACAATACTAAGATTTCATTGTACTCCAGAAAGAATAACAATCATCAAGAAATCGAAAAATAACAAATGTTGGTGAGGTTGGAGTGAAACAGAAACTCATTTATTTTCTTGGTGTGCATCTTAGTTGGATATTTTAGTTCATAGAGGCTGGGTCTGAAGCAAAGTGTTGGTTGACAGAGGGGCATCTCAGAGGAGAAACAGTTCATAACAACAAAAGGCAGGAAAAGCAAGTGAGGGAAGGTTAGAGGGAAATCTCTTATCTGTCATTTACATTGTATGCAGGCTACCTGCCTCTAGGGCTGGTATAATACTCACACACTCAATCCAAGAACTGGACCTTCTTCTAGTAATAGAGCCTTGAAGATAAGTGGGGAAAAGAGTGGGTTCTTCTGTCCATTGCAATTGACACTGAAATAGAAGCTCTTACATTTCCCCTTTAGGTGACTCATTTAAAGCCGTTTCCTTTGTAAAGAAAAAGCTTTTGTCTTCAGTTAAAAAAATCGTACTTCCAAAAAAAAAAAAAAAAAAAAAAATCATACTTCCAAAAATGAGGATATTTAAAAAGATAACTTAAAAAGTTTACATGATTCTTAATGAGGTTGACTGCTTGTTTTACAGCCCTAAATTAAAATTGTCATAAAACATTTTTGATATTATACAATATAAAGGATTGGGGTACAATCTAAAATCAGTGGGGTTTAAGCAGTTGACTTTGGCTTTTCTTTTAAATAGAGGCAGACCTAATGATGGCCTCCAAATAGGTAAAAGCTATGATGTTTTTTATATTTGGGTCAACTCATCTAACAGGGATGTACTGTGCTCCGAACTGTTCAGATCAATCCAAGATGATTTTCAGACTTTATTTGGTGATATTAATTTGCTCCAACCAGATTTTGAGCTAATTTCTCCAGTGTCATTCACTATCATTATCTTTTGGATAAGTTATGCTAATTTGCTTATTTTCACATATAGGTCACATTATGTGAAAGGAGGCTATGTAACGGCATGCTGTTCCAAAATACAGGACAGAAGTGTGTCATTTTACAACCAAAATACCTGACATTCCTATCTATATATCTCTTATTATCTCACACCTCTTATTATCAGGAAGGTGATTTTCAGGGCCCCATGCCATGGATGGCCTGTACACACAAGTTTAACTTTATTTCTTTATGTTATGGCCGGCTCAGCCTGCCCTGGGGTTGGAGCTGGTGCAGCATGTGGTGTCAGGAATCGAACTGCATTCCCTGCGGTGCTTGACTAAGCAGGTGCTTTAGACCACTCAGCTATGTTGCTGGCTGTACACACGTTTAATTACTCTGTACATTGATACCCTATAGCATTCCTTCTGGGAAAGGATTGAGATTAATGCAAAATTTACTTATGAGGCTCTCTTGAGTGCCCTTGCCAATATTTTATGGTCATAAAATAACCTTCCCATGCCAAGATAAATTATAAATGACAAAACAAAGCCTATACATCATTCTTTATAGAAATCAGCTTACTTTTCCTGTTGGATGGCTGCAGACCATCTACTAATCTGCAATTAGTAGAGGAAAAATGTAATATTATGAAGTCATAGGTATGTGAAAGTAAACATATGTAATTATGGTACTCATCTATTAATTGCCATCTAACCCATTTTATCAGGCCTGAATGTCTTTCTAGTGACTCCACAGTAGTGATCACGGACACAATGCCCAGAGTTTGGCTTCCAAGCAGACTGACAGAGCTATGCCTACTTCCCTCTTGATAGACTTTAATTTTCCTATTTCCTGCTTCACAGACACTTTAACAGATTTAGAAGTTGAACCAAGGGATTGACTGGGTTAACTGTCATGGAACTAACCACCTTAGTTCTTTTGATAGCCAGTGCAGCTATTGGCTCTGCGGCACTAGCTCCATCAGTTTAGACTGCTCACTTTGTAGACAGTTGAAAACAAAACAAAACAAAACAAAACAAAACAAAAAAAAAAATCAAGAAAATCCCCCAAAACCCAAACAAACAACAGTAACAAAAATGATGATGAAAGCTGCCAAATTCAGCAAGAATTTGATATAAAATTGCAAACCCAATTAAGCTTTGTAGAGACCACCATGTTTTGGATGGGAGATGAAATCGAAAGCTTTACACTGCGATGAGGATCACAATTTCACTAAGATGTGATTCACTTTTATATTACCCTTTTACATGAACAGAAATTTATATCTTTGGTGAACAATCAGAAAGCAGATACAAGGAGCAATCCATTACCATATTACTGTGGATACAGGTGCTCTTCAGGGAAAAATGTTATCCATGTCACAACACACATCCAAAATGAATGCCCAAATTAAAGATTGGGGTAAGTTTGCTGATGCTACAAAATGACTGGATCAATTTGCATGTCTCAAGGCTCACTTTAGTTTTACATTGAAATTGGCATGTTGATCTCATTTATAATTCTCATTAGTATGTCACAGAGGATTTGTAACCCAGCAATGATTTTGCTCTAGCTTCTTCAAGACAAAAAAGGGGGAACTCTGGAGGACCAGTAGGGTGACTTGGCTTGAAAGAACAACTGCCTCCATTTTGGCTAAACCTGGCTCTATTTTTGTGCATTGACATGTGCATACTGGCTAAGTTTTGTCTTTATCCCATCAACTGGCTTTCAGCAATACAAACGGGTCTAGTGATAGTACTGATGTGCAGTCTTTAAGGCAGCGCAAGAGGTTAGTGATATTGTTCCTGCAGCTCTCTGCTAGTATGGGGGAGCTCTCTGGTAGTATGGGGGACCCAGTTTTCAAGATGCCATGATGTTGGTTGACACTGAACTTTGAGAAAAGAGCCTATGACCTCTCAGGACATGAAGGTAACACATCAAAGCTGAAGTACAAATCCCAAAGCATTAGATACTCTCTGAAACCATGTTATGCGGATTGCTTTTTTTGCATATCTCTGCATATGGCAAAGATATATATCATTGCTACCTAGCTCAGCTCACAGCATTCACATATTTCCTACCATTCATTTCTTCCCACCATGAATTAGTAAAACTTGGGATTAGCCCTGGGCAGGGGGACTTTGTTCTGATTAGTCATTATTCTGACTGAACATAGGACCCCCATAATTCATCACAACAATAAATATGTCTTTATTTTGAACATGGGTGGCATTTAGAGTGGTGAAATCAGAATTAATTTATTGGAATTCTAGCAACTTTTCCTTGGGAATACAAATACAAACTTCTGGGGGTGGGGAGACAGGGAGATAGCGCAGTAGAAAAAGCACCTGCCTGGCAAGTGCAAGGCCCTGAGTTCAATCCCTGGTACCACCAAACAAACAAACAAAAAAAACAAACACAAAACAAAAATAAATATAAACTTCACTGCACCATGATGAAGTCCAGGCAAGGTATTTTTATATTTGGCACTTAACAGAGCCATAAGACAATCTGGGAACCCAAGAGAGAACCCATTCTAGGATCACTGACTGCTTTTAGTCAGTCTCAGAAGATCACATGCTATATGCTTAACAAAAATTTGTGGGGAAACTAAATGAGGATGAAACACAGAGGAAGACTGCTCCTCCCTTGTCAGAATACTTAACTTTGCCGGCCGTGGTGGAGCACGCCTATAATCCCTGCACTCGGGAGGCTGAGGCAGGAGGATCAGTGCGAGTTCGAGACCAGCCTGGGCTACAAAAGTGAGCTCAAGGCCAGCCTCAACTGCATAGTGAGACCCTGTCTCAAAGAGACAAAAAAGACTGAAACCTTAAAAAAAATACTTAACTTTGCTTGTTGATCAGGCAATAACTTGAGTCCTAATTCCTTTTTTTTTTTCCAGTTCCTTTTATTTCTTAGAAATGGTTGGTCACGGCCTATGAGATAGCTCAGCAGTATAAGCACCTCTCTAAGTTTGCTCTGGAGGTCCTGAGTGTGATCTCCCATATGAAAAATGAAGCAAAATAAAACTTGTGATCTCTGAAATTGCTCATTATTTTGACTCATAGCTGGTCACTATTGTAAGAATGAATCAAAGACAGTGAAGTATTCTGCTTCTTATAACTTCATAAAGTCCTCTCCCTGGGAGCATTTAGGGCCTGATATTTTGAAAATGACTCCATTCTGTGTCCATAAACCTAGCATTCTGCCTTTACGTTCTGGGTATTTCTTTGGTGTTTCTGTTTGCTGCTGCACTGTACTTGTAGTATCCTCCGAGTAGCCTACCTGTATGTATCTACCTAGATAACAATTTCACCTATTAGTATGTACTGCTGAGTTCTCCCTTATTCAAATATACCACTGGTAGTTATATTTTATCATGAATTTTGGATAAAACAACCCATTTTTAATCATTATTTCTTCTGAATTACTGCTGACTCCAAAACTGGGTATACATTTGGAGTATTTCAAAGTGGCATGGATGATCAGGGTATATGACTTATAAGGGGCATGTAATAAGAAACACTTATTTGGTTTGGATATCTAAAGCAAAATATATTTTTTGAGTTTTTATGCTTTTCATTGATCACTTCACTATTCTGAATTATTATTATTATTATTATTATTATTATTATTATTATTTTATTGTCTTTTTTGAGACAGGGTCTTACTATGCAGTTCGGGCTGGCTTTGAACTCACTTTTGTAGCCCAGGCTGGTCTCGAACTCACATCAATCCCAATCCTCTGGCCTCAGCCTCCCAAGTGCTGGGATTACAGGCGTGCACCACCACGCTTGGCTAATATTTTGAATTTTTAAATGTATATATCAGCACTCAATCCTCATCTCATGATCTACTGAATAAGACAAACAACAAAAAAGGGAAGCAAGATGTAATTGTGCACACTTGTAATCCCAGCACTTGTGAGGCAAGAGGTTTGCTCTGAGTTTGAAGTCAGCATGGGCTACAAAGCGAGTTCAAGGACAGCCTAAACCACACAGCAAATCCCTGTTTCAAAAAGAAGAAAAGGAAATAAAGAGAGAGTGGAACAATGATATACGCTTTCATTTTTTTTTCAAAGTATTTTTTGTAATGCATAGCATTGTCTTCCAACCAGTCATTAATATTACCAGATATATATATATATATATATATATGTATATATGTTTTTTTTTTTCTTGTTTCAGAACTTTTGTTTATTTATTTTATGGCCGGCTCAGCCTGTCCTGAGGGCAGGGCTGGCGCAGAATGTGGTGCCGGGGATTGAACCGCGGTCCCTGCAGCTGCCCAAGCTTTCCTAAGCAGGTGCTTTAGACCACTGAACCATCCTGCCAGGCCCATTGCCAGATATATAAAATTGGAAGACAAACAGAAAGAAATTAGGAAGAGCAAATGTACAAAGCTTTTAAAAGTGAGACAAAACATATTAAGTATTATGTGTTCCTTTTCACGGACCAGTAGAAATGTACAGTACAGTTGTCCAAACCATCTTGCTTACATACTCAGATAAATCTCTTTGTCACACTTCCTCTCATGTTCTTGTCTTCAACTCAGTAACTCTTTACTTTTAAATAAGTTCATTCCTTTTCTGAGTGTCTATTGTACTCCTCAGAATTCATTTTTGTCTTTCAGGTTCTCACACTAAAGAGACAATATGTTTTTTCACATGCAGGTCTTCTTTCACTTAAGAGTATGTTCTCTAGTTGGATATATTTATTAGTGCTATTCACTACATGTTCAAATTTGGTCTTTTACAAACTAAAACTCAAAATCTAAATGTCAGAATAAGGCAATTTAGGAGGAGTGTGGATCTGAGTAAAGCAATTATAAATATATTGTAAAATTTATCTGAAATTTAAATACTAACAAAGCCCCTTTCCTCAGAAATAGACTTGTCTTAGTCAGTATACATATGTAGATGATTTCAGTAACAAATTTATTAGTTGTTGGCTTCATCTCCCACCCACAATTCTCATTCTCTCTTTTCTTTTGAGCTCCCCATTACTTTTCTATTTCAAAACATTTTTTACTTCGATTTATATGTGTGACCGTAGACTCTATGAAGTTTTACCTCTACTTCAGTGCTTATTAACTACCAAGTCTAGCTGAGCAAACAGTTGAAGTTTTAAACAATATCTAGTATGATAAGCAGTGACAGAGGAATGAAACAGGTCCTCTAAAAAATCTAATTACTGTAAGGGAAATATAAATTCCAACCTGGGACATATCTGATACACTGCTTTTGTGGTCTCTAGATTTGTAAAAGAATGAATTTTAAGGAACAATGGGGGTAGAGAGCAGCAAATATTTAGTGGGGGAAGAAAGCTTCTAAGAGACAGCATTAAGGCTAGAAAGTGAGTTCCCTTTGATCCCACTTCTCAGGGGAAGATGTATGAAGTAAAATCATGGTATGGGTATGAGATGGGGAAAAACAACCAATAAGATTATAAGTGTAGTTAGTTGCTTAAGTAGTTTTGATCCAATGGCAAAGCAAACCACTTAGCATGTGAACAAGTAACAAACAAGGAGTTCTCCTGGGATGGATATGAGAAGGAGGTTTTGGATAGTCACGCAAAGTAACTGACACCCATTTAGATTATCAAAGATTATTGCTCATCCCTTTGCAAGTTTACAGAAATAGTCATTCTATCTTTTGTCTTGAGATCTCACCTTGAACAAATGTAATTCCAACCATAGTTGTCATGCGTTCTCATCTTGTACATGGCTCCTCCAAGGGCCTAGTCCTATCTGACTGCCTACATATTTCTAACTAACAGTTATCTGTAACTAACATAGTTAGTTATCTAGAATAGAGGGACTATAGCAATTATTTTAGAGATAACACTGTTCTCATCCCATTGCTACTGAAATCTCATGTACCTATGCATATCCAAGTCCAATGCATTCCTCAGCATTGGTTTAACTAGCAACCCTCTTATGATAGCTCCTTCAGCAAGAACTGTTTCCCTCCCATGGTAATACATTTCCATTCCCTCCTTCATCTTTAGCAGTTCCCCGCATTGTCCTTAGCATTCTAAAATCTCTGGAAGGTCTCATTTACACAATTCAATCCTAATTGTTGACTTGGTACCTTATGAATAAGCCACCTACTTGGAGAATGTCCTGAGATAGAGTTGGCTCTGTAAGCCCCACTAATAAGAATTAAAATAAGTGTAGTGAAGTATACATAGTGCATGCAGGATAAAGATAGAGTGTAGCCCCTCCCTATTTCTGGGAGTTGCAGCTACTCTTTACTAAGCTCCCAAGTTTCTACAAACTAGGTGTGAAAAATAAGCTTTTTCTCTAAAATCCTTTAAACTTTATTATTATTATTATTATTATTATTATTTTTTTTGTCTTTTTGAGACAGGGTCTCACTATGCAGTTCAGGCTGGCCTTGAGCTCACTTTTGTAGCCGAGGCTGGTCTCGAACTCACAGCGATCCTCCTGCCCCAGCCTCCCAAGTGCTGGGATTACAGGCGTGCGCCACCATGCCCGGCTAATCCTTTAAACTTTACATGGCCAGAAAAATGGGATAAGCGCTGTCAATGGAGCTGAGTGGCACAGCCCCTGCCTGGGAAGCTCAAGGTCCTGAGTTACTCCTGGTACAAAAAAGAAATGAGTATGGGCTTAAGGGCATGAGTTTCAATGGTCACTTTAAATACTGAGGAGAGAGAAGAGTGGATAGAGCCCAGTGGATAAGAGGTCATGGCACTGGAAGTTGCTAGGAGTTAGCATTTGGCAGGACAGAAAACAAAGAGACCTAGGAAAAAAAAGTCTGCCTTTGATATAGCATTAACAGAAACAGACTCTCCTTTGTTTACTTGAGCTTCCAGAAAAACTCCATAATGACATTCATCTGCTACTACTCTCAAAAGCCAGGTCACCTTAAGAGGGACTGCCATAAGAAGCTCCATAAGCCATGTTATAACACTCAAGGAACCTACTGGAGGCAAGACTGCCCTCTGACGTAGAGGCCCCAGAGCTCAGCTTCCCAGGTGATCCATTAGGACTGAAGGACACTTGGCCTGCCTTCTCCCTCTTGCTGGACTGTTATCTTGATTGGTCATCGCTATGAATGAACCCTGGGTAGTCATGAGTATAGAGGAAAAACCCAGCTTATCACTGGACATTGGTGAAGGTCTATTTGTCCTTCTACAGCCCTGATTTTCCTTCCAGTCATAGTACTTCAGTAAAAAATCATTAAAAAAAATCTCACTTAAGGTGCAATGCTGATATTTTTAAAAAATAAATATAATATTGTTGTTCAGATATGAACTTCAAGAGTATTTCATAGGTCAAAACAGACCCCCAAGGACAGAAGAAATCCTATAGCATAGGAAAAACTCAAGAAACTGTGGCTGCACAATGTCTAGAAGTGATGGGCCTATAGATAAGGGCCCAGCTTGTCTTTGGATCTTAAAACTCATAGCCCCAGTATTACATGGAAAATTCCTTGGCTGTGCTCCTAACTTACGGGGGGGGGGGGACATGTCTAAAACACTGAATAGGACATTGGTTTAATCTGACTTCTATGCATTTCATGAGAAGTGTATAAAATCATCTGGTTGATTTCTCATGTAATTCAGGGATGTCACGCTGGTAGTAAAAACAAGTGTGAACTTTCAGACTACATTTCTCAAAAGCAACATCATCTAATGTTTTTACAATAAAATATATTATGTGCATTTTGACTTGCAAAAAGATAGATTACATTTTGAAAGAAAAATATGTTTTAAAAGCAGTAATTTTTGAGTTAGAAACATACAAGAATAAATACTTGCTGGTGTTATTGCTACTTAAAATCATGACAGTAAAAATAAGGTATTAATCTGGTTTTCCTACATCCTCAAAATTTAGAGATACTTATAACTAAAGCTAGAGGGTCTCATAGCAGACTTTTACACTATAGGAACACAAGTCTATAAAAGCCAATGGGTTACAAATGCTTTTACTTAAAAATTTTATAAATTTACCTGTTAGCACTAATTCTCATACTTTGACTATACATGCTCTAACTTCTCAGAAAATGTGTTCTTTCCTAAAAGATACCATTGCAGATTTGTCAGTATTACTCAGCCAGTGGTCCCACTTGCAAACTGGAGAGTGCTCTGTATTTTCAAAAGGAGCTGCAAAAAGTTCTGAGTAGTCTTTTTATAATTACAAAATTAAAAAAGGTCATTACATTTCAGATCCTTCTGCAAATGTCTCAGTGGGACACAGCAGATCCTTGATAAGTCAGACTCTGATGCCCTCAGACTTTGTCCTTATCAGTTTTGTGGGAAAATGTTACTGACTCCTCATGGTGGAAATCATTGACTATATTCACAATTATACTGTTATTTGGTCCATGCAAGTTCATTTCTTTCGCTTTGACTCCTCTAGACTCAAAGTTATAGGCATACTCAAGATAAAAATGCCAGTTGTCTATTGAGAGCCTTTAGATAGAACCTGTGGAGAGTATCTCTGACTGCTGGTTCATAACTATGACCACTTTCAGCCTGAAGAAGCCTGAATGGTCATCAGTCATGATTCCCTTATGGCAGTTCAGGTTACTTCTTCATGTGGGGGAATCTTGTTATAGAAAATTATAGAAATTTAGTAGGCAGTCAGACAAGGCTAGGCTCTCAAAAGAGACAAAATGGAAGGCAAGATAAATTGCAACTTTGAGGGAGACAGATTCTCCCCTTCTGGGTCAGACATAAAGACCAAAGAATGAAAAAAAATCTTCGCTTACCTCCCTAAAGATAAACAGCCAGGTTGTTTATTAATATAATATTTATCTCTAGATGCAATGGCAGCTTATAATGCTGATTTCATTAGAAGTCAAAGCTTGATTTAGGATTAACATTACATTTTTCCAATGTAGCTTGTAAGTCTGAGTAAGTGTCTAAAGACAACAATGTACTTATCAAGGTCATCTAAAGACTTTCCAAGATTTGACTTAATCTGTTTTAGGTCACAGAGAAAAAGGCACATGAACTCTGGAAGTACAAAACTGTGTTTTTCTTTCTTTAAAGGGTATTGTCCTTGAGGACCTTGCATATACCCAGCTCAGCATGGGTGTAGCTTTGTAGAGGAGTGGACTACAGTTTGTCTAGGAGACCTATCCTCCAGACTAAAAAAGCAAGTAGGGGAAACATTACTTTAAGTAATGGTGGGTGTGACTGTGATTAAGGTTATCTTGTTCTTAGGCTCCAAAGGTTAAGGAGGCTTTAGGCTCCAGGATAGTGAATGCCTCAGACATCTGAACTGCCTGGTTTTTCTGTTACTCACATCTACATTTTAAAAGTAGGTAACAATGACTTTCTATTTAATTAATTAATTAATTAATTAATTAATTAATTATGGCTGGCTCAGCCTGCCCTGAGAGTGGGGCTGGCGCAGCATGTGGTGCCAGGGATTGAACCATGGTCTCTGCAGTTGCCTAAGCTTTCCTAAGCAGGCACCTTAGGGACTGGGGAGATCGCTCCATGGCACAAGTGCCTGCCTGGCAAGTACAAGGTCATGAGTTTGAACCTTAGTCCTGCAAAAACAAAAACAAAAAACAAAAATACAAAACCTAAGCAGGTGTTTTAGACCACTCACCAATTTCACCAGCCCAACAATGACTTTCTAAATGCAAACAAAATCTGAACATAAAACATTTTTTACCATTTTGCTTTTTACAGTATCTTTACAGTTATAAACAGTGTCATAGTTGATATCTTCCTCTGTATTTCATTTGAATCAAGTGGCTCTCTTGACATGCATGTATCAAACATTTCTGGTGCTTAATGAAGCACTCTGAAGGAGTAAGAGACTTGCTATCCTCATATCTAGAATACAATAGAAATGACCTTTATGGGCATTCCCACCTTGTTTCTAATTGATTCCCCCTCAAGGTGTCCCATGAGTAGACTAGAGCAGGTGGATGCTTTTGGAGTGAGGGGAGACAAGGTCTGACCAGCCTATCCACCATGGAACTGGCATGTGATTTTTATCTCCTGAGAATCTCACAAACCTGTGTACTTACTCTTATTGAATACTTGTGAATATATGTTGCATCGGTCTGGTGACAGGTATGTCTACAGAAGGAAGCATAACTACTGTATGAAAAGGTGCTATGGGAGCAGAACATTTTTCCTGCTTTGCTATAGGGCAGATCAGCTTTGGAGATAGACAAAAGAGACAACAGACTGGAAGAACTTTGCCCTGGGCACTAGGGGAAAAAAAAAAAGTCTCCAAGAGACTTGTTTTCTTCCATCAAGTAACCAGGGCAACATTTCCTGGCAGGACGAGGATATATTAAATCTTTGGAGCTCAGAGATCAAACTTATATTTATCATCTATCAATCACATTTTACATATTGGCAAAACATATTACTTTAAGGCTGACAATCTTTCTTAATCTTAATTAACATTTAATGCACAGGGGCCAGGGTGATAGCTCAGGGGCACAAGTGCCTGCCTGGCAAGTGCAAGATCCTGAGTTTGATACCTGGTTCTGAAAAACAAAATTTTAATGCACAGATGCACAGATGTAAATCACTCTCCTGATTCCCACTGTAGAATGTGAACTATTGCAAGCTGTCTCAATCAAATTTCTGAAGGAGTCACTCATTAAGTGGTTTTACTGAAAAGCTCAGGTAGAATTCCTAGTTTACCAGTAGAGAGAAAGAAAAGTACAATAGGCAAGTGGAAGTCTTTCAATGGTCAAGAGCCAGTTTCTACCTAGCACCTTTGAGTGACTGCCTGAGTAGCTCTGACCATGACCCCTCAGGTGTTGTCAGTTTCTATTGGCCCACACAACCTGAGATCAGTCTCCAGAAAAGAATCCAGCTGTATCTTTGGTCAACATTCCATCTGTTATGGGGTGCTCAGAATAGGAACCGGATCAGCCAGATTGGAATTTTAAAAAGCCACTGATCTCAGGACCATGTCAACTTTCATGTAGGTGAGGACTGAATAGGGGCTAGCTCAGGAAGCATGGTGGCTTTTAAACGAATTTACACCTGAGTCAAAATAATGCTTTTAGGGTCAGTGTGACAACTATTCAACCTAAATTTTCTGGGGGCATTGTTTCAGTTTCTGGTTATCTTGCATCTGAATACAGGCAGCCTTGCATAGCCTGAGATTATAAGGAGTTAAACCTATTTAGTTTCCTCTTGAAGACATCTCTGTAGGTTGACTTTGTTTATAGGAATTAGTGAGGAAGGAATTTTATCTTAGCAAACTGCAGGAAACAGTCACTAAACAACCTAGAACAGTGGGCTAGTATACATTTTTCACACAACACAAAGCACAATATTTACATTTATAGCCTAAAATGTGAGTTCATCCAGTACACCATCAGCCATTGGCTTCAATGGGGATTCATGAAAGAATGGTGGGGAAAGTCTGTCCTCTGCTTCAAAGAGTGTCAGCTGCTCTAAGAGCATTTATTAGCTGGCAGAGTAACCAAAAGGAACCCTGTGTTTCACATATATAGGCATGTATGTGTTCTAAGTCTGAGCTAGATTCAAAAGTCCCATTTCATAGAAGTTGACATAAAATCCACTAGGAGGCTTCCGAAGTTACTCTTTCTAGCACTATTGTCTAAAGTCAAGCAAGGAGTACTAGTACATTTAGGAAATCATTCAAATGCAACATAGAGAAGTACAAAATAGTCATAAAATGTCCCATAAAAGAAATATCATAACCTTATAACATTTTCATCTTTTAATTTAGATTTACTCACATTTTATTTTTTATTTCTTTAAAGAATTATTTTATTTTATTTTTTTGTTTCAGAACTTTTGTTTGTTTGTTTATTTATTTCTATGGCTGGCTCGGCCTGCCCTGAGGGCAGGTCTGGCACAGCATGTGGTGCTGGGATCGAACTGAGTGGTTCCCGCAGCCACTCAAGCTTTCCTAAGCAGGCGCTTTAGACCACTGAGCCATCCTGCCGGGCCCCATACTCACAACATTTTAACAAAACCATGTAAGAGACAAAGCATAAGCAATTTTAAGTAATTTTAACAGAACTATGTGAGACAAAACTGTGAGACAAAACATGAACAATTATGAGCAATGAGTACAGACATCAACATTTGAAGCATAAGAATTTGTTACCTAAAAACAAGTTCCATTTCGGTTTTTTTTTTGAGATATTATATGAATATTTTAATGCAAAATGCTTACACTAAAAATTAGCAAAGCTTCTTTTAAATTAAAATTCCATTTAACTAAAGATGGTTAACTCCAAGAATTGTACAGTAGTTGATTTCTGCTATATAGTGCTGTTTCTATGCAATCCATGAGAACTGCATCGTTAGCTGTTACTTCCTCCATTGCTTTTCTGTGCCCAAATGGGCTGGGGGGGATGGGAGAAGTGACAAGGGATGGGATGACTGGGGACTGGACAGTGAATTCAAATGCAGCTCAACATTCAGTATAAAAACTGTACAGATTTTTTGTATAGCTGAGAAAATTCTTTGTAGAAAAAATAACTTTTAAAAAAATTCAGGTTGTAGCTTTTTGAGGGGCTACTACATACAGTTAGATTTTAAGGCTTTTGATGTTGAATGTTCCTAAATATTTAATGGTTTCTTTCATGTGTATGGTAGCACAACAAATATGCAGGAAGTAGTACCAATAGTAAGTTTTGGGTTGTTTAGGATGTTGCATTTTGTGTTTTTTAAAAAAAAAATTTGTAATAAAATTATGTATATTAAAAAAAAATAAAAACAAGTTCCAATCCAGAATCTATGAAAGAAAATCAAACTCATACCTCTGTCCGACGATCTTGGAGGATGACCTCCAAATGATATAGGGAAAAAAATATCTTGATCTGATAGATACCTGGGATGAGTTCCTGTTTTCTAACACTGAAGCATGAATTTTAGGAACAAGTGGAGGTTATGGGCAGAATATATTTACTGGTGGAAAGAAAGCTCCTGTTTGAGAGACAGACAGGAGGGGGGGCCCTGAACGGGTTGTCCCTGGGAAGTTACCTCTTCCAGGGACTTTTATAGTGCAAAATGTTGAGTCTAAAGTGGAGAACATGGGAACTTGCAAAACTATGGTCAATCAATGATATTACAAGCACCACTGCTGAGATAAAATTGATTAAATCCAGGACTGAATGAGGATGCCAGTCACACAGGGAGTGGGCGTGAATATAGGACAGGAGTTTATCTGGTAGCCATTCAGGAGCAGTCAGAACAGTGATTCCTCCTGGCTTCCTCAAAGTGATGTTTAATCCCAGATGCTAATCTTTAGGGAGGTAAGCATTTGTTCGGTCTTTGGTCTTTAGGTCTGGCCCACAGCAGGGGCATCTGTTCCTCTTACAGTTTTAAGGTATCTTATCTTCTTTGTTATTTCCTTCAAGGGCCTATTCCTGTCAGACTGCCTTTAATATTTCTATTTATCCTTTTATTGCAGCTGCGTGCAATAAAAGGAGTGAGAGCAGGGACTGGCACAGTACAGCCACTTGTGGTTTCAAACCATATGTGTCTCCTGGACTAGTTTAGATTCATCGGTGACTGGGGCAGCCCAGTACAGCATTGTGGACTGATAATATTATAATGGGGACAGAATGCAGGAGAGTTTGATTCAACAAAGCAAAAAAAGAGATAAAATGCAACAAGATCACGACGAGTCTGGAGCTATGCGGGGAGACTAGTTCCCCACATGTGGTTCTGGTCCCTTCTTTTCAGACCTTCTCCCAATTCCATCCCATCCCCAGCTTCTGCCGCACATTACCATCACGTGATTCAGGGTTTTCCAGCGTCCTTCCCAAGCAGCCTGCAGATGTAAAAATCACAGAAGGGTATCTTTGGTGAGGGCTTTCAGCAACTTGCTGCCGAGAGCCACTTCAGAGCCATGACACCGGAAGCGCCCGCCTACCTTAGCTAACCTGATTGGACAGTTCATACAGCCCGCCTCTTTATTGCTGATTGACACCAGCTCCATTACTCTTTTCACCAAGAAAACAATCTACTGCCTGTCAAAGTGGAGCACAAATGACAAATTTTAACCAAGAGACTTCTTGACCTCCCTCTCCTCCATAATGATGTCCCCCCACAAGTACAATACCTGAAGTTAAGAGTTTTGCAACTGGCTTTTCAGGTCTACCCCTGTTGAAAAGGACTCAGTGGATTCTTCCTGAAAATGCATCACAAATGCGTTCAGAAATTTTCAGGGTCAGTGTGGTGGGGAGCAACTGATCTTCTAATTTAATGAGTATAATCCAGGCCATGGCACAGTGGAATAGTGAGAGGTTAGACTGTTTTGAGATGCCAATATTTAGTCATGAGACAACAAACTTCATTGCCAAGATTTTTACCCTGGCTCAATCTTCATTTTCTTTTGAGAAAATGAATATACCCCCCCCCCGAAAGAATTACGGTGTAAAATTAGAGAGAGTCAAATTATAGCAATATTCTGCAAGAGTAAAGATGAAAGAAAGCCAAATACTCTTACACCCTAGGACAAGCTTCATACTTAACCCAAGGTCATAAACAGCACTGAGGTTATCAGCATAGGAAACAGATCAGAGGCTAAATTGGAATTTGAGTAAGGGGGTTTTACTCAAATTTGAGTAAGCAAAAAATCATATCCTGTTTAGTAAGCAAATTTGTTATCTAGCACAGAAAAACAAAAAGCCACATTCATCTGACACAGCTGCAAAGTGTTTATAGCTAAGGGGTCTTTCACAGTTTAGCAGTAGTTCATGTTTTTACAAGAGACATCTTAAGCTGGCTATGTTTGCAGGTTGGGGAGGGAGTTTATTTAAGCTAACTGCTTTGCCAAGAAACAGTTACTCATTGCTAAACAGCCTTGATCAGAGAGTGAGCACACATTCCTTAGGGTAGGTGATAGGAAGCCCAAGGTTCCTCCTAGCAATTTCTGACAGTTATAGCACGACATTGAATCAACCAATTACATACCCCACTGGTTTTGTCTGGTAATCAAATTCTTTGATTCATTTTACATCCTATAATCTGAATTCCAGGAGGGAGGGTGTGAGCTCCTTATAATGAGACCTCAACATCATCAACTGTGTGATCTCAATTCTTTGTTAAATATATTAAACAGTTTATGATACAGGGCCTGATAGTCAGGGCCAAGAGAAACAGGAGAACAAGTCCAACTGAGGCTGATAAAAGGTCATTTATCAAAAGAGACTTTGAGAACAGTGCCCATTTTTTTTTTTTTTGATGAATCTTTAGAACCAGTTTTTTGAGTAACCTGGGCTATGAAAGCTGGGCTATTGTCAGACCCTAGACGATAGGGCAGGTCGAATTGGGTAACTATGTCTGTAAGGAACTTTTTGGTAAATATACTACCAATTCTGACTGAGTGGCATAAGCCACTGGTGACCCTGTGTCTGTGTCTACCAATACCAGGAGATACTTGTAGTTGTTACTCACAGGAGTCATTTCTGTAAACTCAATTTCCCAGTGTTCCTCAAGAAATGTGCCTTGAATCTTGTGTCTTGTTTTGGGATGAAGTACAAGGAAGCATTTGCATATGTAGAATCTTAGCTGGATTGACCTGGGCACACTGGGGATATTCTAGTTGATCTCCTTTGTCAGCCAATTAAGCTTGGGGATGAAACAAGGTTTCTGTAACAATTTTGACAGTTTTATTTTTTCTAAATGGTTGTCCCAATGGGTCTGCTGGAGTAATTCCCAGCCTAGTGTATCCAGGAGAACTCTTGAATCATGCATCATCAGCCAGCCCTTGACGAGCATGAGATCAGAGTCTGAGTAGGTGGCACTTTTAGAACTTGAGGTGGAAGGACAGCCAGCATCTCTAGAGGCCCCATTGGCTTTTGTGTTATCTCTCTAGCTGTAATAACAGCCAGGGATTTTCTCCAGGTGATTGGAAAGTTTTCTTGCCTGAGTTGTTTAGACTATTGAAGTGTGCAGGTCTGGGGAAAGGCAAGGCTGGTGGTCCTCGGGCTACACACATTTAAACTCATGAGTGATGAAGGCATGGCCTGCAACCTGTAGCTTTAACACAAGTGGGTGTGTAGGCAGAATGACATCAGATGGTCCTTCCCATCTGGGCTTGAGGGGCTATTTCCTCCAGCTTTTGATTAACTCCTGGTCCCCCAGTTTGAAAATGTGTACAGGGCTATGACAGGAGAGTGGGCGATATTTAAATACAACTTTCTTTAGTCCCTTCAAAGTCCTTTGCAAGGCCTGAAGTTGTTGTTGTAGGCTGAGTACCAATCTGTCATAGTCCCTCCAGTACTAGCACCATGGATGGTGGTCTTCCAAGAAGGATTTCAAAAGAAGAGCTCGAAAAAGCTGGTGTGGGTGACAGATCCTAGGCTGTTTCGGGGATGTGGAGACTCAGGATGTGTTGTGGGGGAGAGGGTGGAGGGAGGTGGCAGCGGCATGGTGGCTGGGCATGGGCTGCACAACCTTATCCTGGTATGGGGTGCAGCGTGACTGCAGCAGGGCCATCAGAAGCATAGGCACCCAGTTTGAACCTGTCTCCTGGCATAGTTTGGACAGGGTGCTCTTTAAGGTGTGTTTTTTTTGCCACTATACGTGGCCCAAGCTTTGGGGTCAGTAGACAGTATCTAGCTTCAGTTTTAGGCCAAAAACACTGGAAAGGCTCTGAATTACTCTATCCATGAAAGCAGGCCCATTATCTGAGCCTAGTGTAATGGGGAGTCCATACTGGAGGATGTTTAGTTCCATCAGAGTTTTTACCCCTTCCCTGGAAGTCTCAGTTCTGATGAGCAGGGCCTCTAATCATCCTGAGAATTGTACAAATAAGCACCAACAAATATTTTTGTTTCCAACTGTCAACTTTACCTCAGGAAAATTTATTTATTTATTTATTTTTAAGTTCCTGTTCTACTTTTTAAAAAAAATTAATTTTATTTCTTTTAATAAGAAATAACAATATAAGAGTTTCAAAACATGTTAGTAGCACATTTGCAATAGTTGCAACACTGCATATTGTTGTCCATACTCAGGAAAATTTACTTGGACATCCTTAAAAGGGAGGGTTCCTTGTCAGCAGACACTTGGTTTACACTGTGGGTGAGAAACTAGATTATTATTAGCACAAGTCACACATTTGAGTGTTCTACTAAACAGCATCAGAATGCACATTCTTTTCAGCTGCACATGGGGCCCCCATATACTAGTCCACAGAATGTGCTTAAGTAAAAGCAAAAAAATTAACATTGCCCCATGCATACTATCTGGCTATAGGGCAGAGAACTTGAAATTAATGGCAAAAGAAAGTGCAAAATGCCCACAATTGCTTGGAAATTACATAACAATCTACAAAAACAAAATGGTCAGGGTCTGGCAGGATGGTTCAGTGGTCTAAAGCGCCTGCTTAGGAAAGCTTAGGTGGCTGCAGGGACCGTGGTTCCAACCCTGGCACCACATGCTGCACCAGCCCTGCCCTCAGGGCAGGCTGAGCCAGCCATAATAAATAAATAAATAAACAAAAAAACAAACAAAAGTTCTGAAACAAGAAAAAAAATAGAGATGAATTTGAAGAAGAAACTAAACAGTATCTACAACTAAATGAGAATGCAGATATAACAGCAACACTTATGGGATGCAAAAACGCAGTCCTAAGGGGAACATTCAGAGCAGTTGTTATGGTTTATGTCTAGTTGTCCCCCCAAAGCCTCATGGAGTCATTGGGCGGGGAATTCTAGAGTTTGAGACTTAATCCATGATCCCTGGGATTATAGGTTTTAGTACTTCTGGGATTATGGGTGTAGCTTAGGGCAGGAGCTAAGGCAGAGAGCCTGAATGTAATATAAAGAGAGACAGAGAGACAGACTGGAGCTCTAGATGTTGCTGTTGCTCTCTGCTGCCCTGTTTGGTTGGCTACCTCTGCCACCATTTTGTTGCTGTTCCGCCGCCATGAACTGGATGCTCTCTGCTCTGTTCCACTCAGCCTTGGGCCAGCCGAATATGGACTGAAACCTCCACAAACTGTGAGCTAAATAAACCTTTCCTTCCTTCATTTTGAGTATTGGGTATTTGTTCCAGCAATGAGCAAAAAGTAACTAAGACAGAACTTGGTACCAGAGAAGTGGGGTTGTTGCTGTGACTATACCTGACAATGTGGATTATAAGCTTTTGGAAATGGCTTACGGGAAGAGATAGGAAAGGTTCAGAGATGTTGGCTAAAAACAAAGCAGTAGAACGGCTTCGGCTGTTCAGCTTGGGCCATTTTGGTCAGAGCTTAGACCAGAAGACTGACAGAAGGCCTGCCTGTAAAGATCAGGCTGAGGAGGTTTCTGCTGGAAAAAAAGACAGCATTGGTCATTGGACTCCATATGATTTGTGCTATGGATTGGCTGAAAGTCTTTCGGAATTTTGCTCATGCCCAGAGACTTTGCCTAAGACTGTGATTAAGCATGGCGGACTGATTAATCTTTTAAGAGACATTTCAAAGCCGCAAACTATTGGGGCGGTGGCGTGGTTGTTATTGGTTGCTTTTAGCCAGATTTATGTTGAAAATCAAGAGAAAAGAGCCAAGCAGGATGATTTAAAATGTGAGTTTGGCCAGAAAGGAAACACCAGGAGAGCTGTGGACTGCAAAGATGGAGCTGAGAGGATCTCCATTGCTGGGAAGGAACCAGCGAATGGAAAAGAT
>PVJA010028903.1:0-27157 GCA_004027025.1 Myocastor coypus | reverse complement strand
AAAAAAAAAAAAAATTGATGAAAAGAAGACTTTAAATATAGTTGTTCTGACGCTGAGCAACTAGGCCTGCGCCCAGGTAGGACCTCTATGCCTGTGCACTCCCTGCCCCCCACCACCAGAACTCCAATCCACACACTGCCCCGACCGACTATCCAGGATGGCACTCAGATAGGACCTCTTGGCTAGCATGCGCCCTTGCACCACCACCAGAACTCTGCTCTCAACCACAGCCTGTGACTAGTGAGAGCATAGGCAGTAACACTAGACCTGCACCCTCCTGCCAATGGAGCTTCTTCCTCTCCCAGAACCCAGCTCCACCATATGCTGTGGAACCCTGCAGCAAAATTCCCTGCAGTCATGCTGGGGATGAGATCCTACCAGCTAATCCAGGAGCTGAGCATCTTGCCAGAGGAGTACAAAGGGCTCTCTTCCAAAAGCTGTAACAGGAAGAAGCTGAGCACAGCAGCCACACTCAGCCATGCACATGTGGATGGGATCAAGATTGGTGGATCCAGACCCAAATTTCAATAGGCACTAATGACATAACTTCACCAAAGTGCAGAGGTAACTGCTATACAAAATGACAAAGGGAAAGAATAAGATGCAATCTCAGGTCCTGAGCCCACACAGAACAAATATAGGAGACACTACCGTGGAAGAAAATGGGAATCATGCAGCCGAAATCTCTAAATTGGTAGCATCTGAGGTAGATAGACAAGTGCAGAAACATATAGAGGAACTCAGATCAGAGATAACATCTGACATTAAAAAAAAAAAAAAAAAAAAAAAAAAAAAAAAAAAAAAAAAAAAAAAAAAAAAAAAAAAAAAAAAAAAAAAAAAAAAAAAAAAAAAAAAAAAAAAAAAAAAAAAAAAAAAAAAAAAAAAAAAAAAAAAAAAAAAAAAAGACATCTCTAAATTAATAGCATCTAAAGTAGGGGAACAACTGCAGGAAGGTAAAGAGGATACCAGAGCAGAAGTAATCTTGGAAGTAGAGAAAGAAATGATAACTATAATGAAAGACTTAAATGCTACTAAAGACTGTGATAAAAAAACAAAAAATAAAAAACTAGAGAATAGAAAAATGATGGAGTCCCTGAATGAACAATATAGGAAAGAAATAGATCATGTGAAACAGTTTCAAAGAGATATACAAGAAAATGAAATCTCAATCACAAGCTGACAATACTGTATGAACGACAGTGAAGATAGAGTTTCAGATCTTGAAGTCACAGTCGCAGCTAGTGAAAAAGAAAGGATCTCTTAAAAATAACCAGGATGCAGGAAAAAATAATTCAACATCTGCAAAATGATGCAAAAATGAACAACATAAGGTTAACAGGAATCAACAAGAAAGGAGGAGTCAATACAAATGATCTAAAAAGAATATGGGCAGAAATAATAGCAGAAAACTTCCAAACATGAGGAAACAATAAGACATTCAGTAACTGAAGCATTCAGAAATCCAAGTAACATCAACCCAACTAAAAACATACCCAGATGTATAATAGTCAGGATCCCAGAAGTGAAGCAGAAGAATAATATACTAAAAATTGCTAGAGAAAAGAAACATTATATTTAAAGGAAAACCCATCAGAATAACAGCAGATTTCTCTTCACAAACTATGAAGTCAAGAAGAACATGGAGCAAAGTTCTTCAAGTCCTCCATGAAAACAAGTTCCAGCCCAGACTGCTATACCTGCCAAAACTCTTTAAAGTATAAGGGAAAAGTGAAATACTTCCATGGCAAGGAACAACTAAAGAACTTCATGATGTCAAAGCCAACCCTACACAGACTATTAAATATTTTAGAGAGGGACCAAAATGACCCACATGCTACAGATGAGAACTGAACACACCAAATAGGGCAACAGACATAGGAGAAAAAGTGGTAAACAGCAGTAAATAAAAGACATGTCATTCATAAGTCAATACATTTCAGTTATAACCATCAACGTAAATGGACTCAGTTCTCCAACTAAAAGAAATATACTGGCAGAGTGGATAAGGAAGCAAAATCCAACGATATGCTGTGTACAGGAAACAACTCATAAACTCATAGGCTAAAAGTTAGGATGGAAAACAATACTACATGCCCAGCACCTCAAAAACAGCAGGGATAGCAATCCTGCTTGCTATCTAAACTTAGCAAGCTAAGTCTAAACTTCAAACCAGGACTGATTAAATGAAATAAGTCCACTACATATTGGTTAGAAGAAAAATTTGAGACAAAGAGGTAACACTCATAAGTATGTATGCACCCAATCTGGGAGCACCAAGTTATAAGACAAATCTTAATGTACATAAAAAATCTAATATCCAATACCACAAACTTAACAGGGCCCCTTTATCCCCAAAAGATAGATCAAGGACAAAAAATAGCAAAAAAGTTGCAGCCCTGAACCAGAACTTGGAAAACTGGATTTAGTGGACATATACAGAGTGTTCCATCCAAACACATCTGAATACACATTTTTTTTAAGCTTCACAGGAGACATTTTCCAAAACAGAGCAGATGCTAGTGCATAGGTCATGCTTAAGTATGTGCAAGAAAACAAAAATTATACTATGCATATTTTCTGCCCACAATGTAATGAAACTGGAAATAAATGACAAAAGAAACCACAAAAAAACCAGAAATACATGGAAATTAACACTATCAGCAACCAGTGGGTTATAGATCAAATTAAACAGTATCTACAATTTAATGAAAACACAAACACAACCTACCAGAACTTATGGGATGCAATGAAAGCAGTTCTTAGAGGGCAATTTATAGCTTTGAACTCATACATTAAGAAAGCAGAATAGGATTTAAACAATAAAAATATTAAATTTTAAAAATTTTTAAAAAATAAAATCTTTTTGAAATTTGAAAAAGCAAATACCATGCAAGTACTCTGAATTGAATACAGATTCTGGTCTGTAACTTGAAATCATTATTTTATTTGAATTTTGGAGTATTGCTTTGAAATGTTTAACTTAAATAAATCAATATTTAATTTAAAAAAGAAACAAAAAGAAAGCAGAATAGGAACAAATAAATACACTAATGCAGCATCTACACTGGCTAAAAAAGGAAGAGCAAACGAAATCAAAAGCCCAAAGATAAGAGGAAATTATAAAGATTAAAGAAGAAATTAACTCAATCGAGACAAAGAAAACAGTTAATCAAAAACCTGGTTCTTTTAAATATTAAATAAAATTGACAATCCCCTAGCTAACCTCATCAAAAAGAGGAAAGAAAGGACTCAAATTCAAGCCATAAGGAATGAGAAGGATGAAATTATTACAGACAAAATAAAGATTCAGAGAATTATTAATAGCTACTTTGAGAATGTTTTCTCTCACAGAATTGAAGACACAGGTGAAATGGACAGATTCCTACAAAGGTACAAATTACCAAAACAATCAAGATATAAGAGCTCTCAATAACTCAATAACAATCAATGAAATACGTAATTAAAAAGCCTACTGACAAGGAAAAGTCCAGGACCTGATGGGTTTGCCACTGAGTTGTACAAGAAATTTACAGAAGACATAATCCAAATATTCCTCAAACTCTTCAATGAAATGGAAAAAGAAGCAATCCTCCCAAAATCATTTCTACAGACAAGTATTACATTGATATCAAAACCAGAGAAAGATGCAACTAAAAAAGAGAACTACAGGCCAATATCTTTCATAAACATAGATGTAAAAATCCTCAATAAAATCCTCGCCACTAGAATACAGAAAATCATCAAGAAGATTATACACCATAACCAGGCAGGATTCATCCCAGGGATGCAAGGATGGTTCAGAATATGCAGATCTGTAAATGTAATAACTATATTAATAGAGCCAAAGCCAAAAATCATATGATCATCTCAATTGATGCAGAAAAGGCCTTTGACAAAGTCCAACACTTATTCATGTTCAGAGTCCTATAGAAAATTGGAATAGAGGGCCTCTGCCTCAATCTAATGATGGCCATCTATGACAATCCAAGAGCTAACATAATTCTAAATGGGGAAAAACTGAAGTCTTTACTCTCAGATCTAGTACAAGGCAAGGATGTCCTCTATCATCATTTCTATTCAATATAGTTCTGGAATCATAAGCTACAGTCATTAGACATGAGAGAGAAAAAATAATAATAGGTAAAGAAGAAGTTAAATTATTATTTGCAGGTGACAGGACAGTCTACTTGGAAGACTCAAAACATTCCACCAAGAAGCTATTAGAATTAATGCATAAATTCAGTAGTGTAGCAGGAGAGAAAGTCAACACACAAAAGTCAGTAGCATTCCTCTACACAGATAACATACACACTAGGAGATAAATTAGAGAAACAATACCTTTTACAATAGCACTGAAGAAAATGAAATGCATGGGAATTAACCTAATCAAAGAAGTAAAAGACCTTTGCAATGAAAACTACAGTACTCTGAAAAAAGAGATCATAGAGGATTTCAGAAAATGGAAAGATATTCCCTGCTCCTGGATAAGTAAAACCAACATTGTGATGAAGACCATACTCCCTAAATTGTTACACAGATTTAATGCAGTTCCTATCAAAATACCATCAACATACCTCACAGACGTGGAGAAATCATTCCTATAATTTATTTGGAACAAAAAAAAGATGTAGAATTGCAAAGACAAGGCAGAGGACATTACAATTCCTGACCTAAAGTTAAACTACGTAGCTAGAGTGATGAAATCAGCATGATATTGGCAAGAAAGTAGACATGAGGATCAGCGGAATAGATTACAGTGGTTCTCAATCTTTCTAATGCCCTGAGCCCGCAATACAGTTCCTCATGTTGCGGTGACCCCAAACCAAAAAATAATTTTGGTGGCTACTTCAAATTACTAATTCCAATAAATAACATTTCACCATGGCATAGCATGGGTTTAAATATGTATTTTCCGATGGCTTTAGGTGACCCCTGTGTTTTGGTCGTTCAACCCCCACCGGGTTTGCAACCCACAGGTTGAGAACCGCTGGATTAGAAGATGCAAATACAAACACATTCAGCCGTCTTCAACAAAGGTGCCAAGCATGTTTATTGGAAGAAAGATAGCCTCTTTAACAAATGGTGCTGGAAAAACTGACTCTCCACGTGCCGAAAACTAAAACTTGACCCAAGTCTATCACCATACACTAAACTAAAATCAAAATGGATTAAAGATCTAAATATTAAAAGAAAAACACTAAATCTCCTAGAGGTGAAAGTCAGAGGAAATCTTGAACTTGAAGACATTGGAGCATGCAGAGATCAAAATGCACATTTAACACTTGAAAGAATCAACAACTGGGACCTCCTGTAGCTGAGAAGTTTTTTCACATCAAAAGAAATTACCAACAGAGTAAAAGACAACCCAAAAATTTCAAAAAGATTTTAACTAATAAGTATTCAGACAAAAGCCATCTATCTAGAATTTATAAAAAACTAAGAACCATTAGCATCCCAAATTTCAAAGACCCAATCCACAAATGGGTATGTGAAATGAACACACATTTCTCAGAAGGACATTCAACAAGCCTATAAATACATGAAGAAGTGCTCCACATCGCTAACAATTCATGAAATGCAAATCAAAACAACACTTAAATACCATCTCACCCCAGAAAGAATGGCTACCATAAAGAAATCAACCAACAACAAATGTTGGAGAGGCTGTGGGGAAAAAGGAACCCTTCTCCACTGCTGGTGGGAATGCCAACTGGTGCAACCATTATGGAAGAAAGTGTAGAGATTCCTTAAAAAACTACAACTGGAAATCCTACTCAATCCAGTTTTCCTCTTACTGGAATTTTCCCAGAAGAACTGAAAACATCATATCATAGTGATAATCTGTGCACTTATGTTGATAGCACAATTTGTGATACCAAATCTGAAGAATGGTTGAAAAAGATATGGTATTTTCACAAAGTAGAATATTACTCAGCTGTAAAGAACGATAAACTAGAAGACTTCATATATGAGTGGATGTATCTTGAACATGTATTCATAAGTGAAATAAACCAGACCCACAAGTGTAAATATTATATAATCTCGCTAGTGTAAGAACTCAAAGAAATAAAAATGGAGAGGCATCACACAACTGAATGGAAATCAAAGACTGAAGGCTTAAACAACAAAGTGACTGCAAGCAAAAAACAGGAAGCATGGCAGGAGCAAAACCATGCATAGGATGAATTAGCTAATGGTTCTAAAAACCTCCAAAAGGTTTATCACACTGAGGATAGCAATGTGTGACATTAAAACTATGCTTGGAATGCCTGTCACTCTGGTCTTTTAGATGTGTGCTGCTTCTAATGTTTTAGTTACCGTTATACTCTTTCTCAAGTAAATGATTGGCTTACAGGAAAACAAAAAGAGACTAGGAAAAATACTGTAGGATTGACAGGCTACAATTTTGTATATGCTTAGATTTCTAAATTTCTGTGTAAAAATATGCAACTGCTTTTATCACATTCTATAGAGATTTATTAGAATATCAATGATTGATAGATGATACCAATTCCAAGTTAAGTCTCAGATGTTTAATAGAAAGACAATAATGTTCAGCTCAAGTACCTATGTGGTAGAGTAATGGTATCACTAAGCTTTTCTTTTTGAGGGTTAAGAATATAAATTTACAGACCAAAAATTAGAGAAAAAGAAGGGCTATAAGGATAGCCAATATTTTGGCCCTAGCCCTTCAAGGTCAGTGTGGACTCAGAATAGAAGAGAATCTTCTCTCAGTGGTTTCCCAAATTTTTTGCTTAAGGAGATTATGGGGCTACAGAGGAAAGGGTTTAAGATGTATAATGTAGCTAAGAATCACCTAGAGAGAAAACATTTTCTCTCAGGCTTTCACAGAGAGCAAACTGGTCAAACAATGGCTGTGACTCATCCAGATGGCTGACTCTGACAACAGTTCTACAAAGCACTGTACATGGTTTCAAAGTAAGTCCTGAGGGGATTTGTCTGACCTTGGGAGATAGAAAAGTTACATGTTTTGTTATACAGGTCTTGCTTTAACTTGTCCTTAGCCACCCAGTAGAAAAGTTTAACCATGAGGCATAAAACATAAAGCTATATTAGTATGCTGAGCTGTAAAAGGCTTAAATCAACAGCTTCCAACATTGCCAGTCTTGCCAGTAACCCACTGTGATTATGGAACATTCGATTATGTATACAACTGCTTTCTCTTATTTCAATGAAAAGAAATTTTTGTGCCAATAACGATTAGAAAAATTATCATGTCTCTACTCGGTGCTCTGTATAACTACTAGGAGGACAACAGTATGCATTGTATCAAATATTGGGAATGTACCACTAACATGTTTTGAAACTGTCACATTGTTAATTCTTATTAAAAGTAATAAAAAAAGAAATATAGTTGTTCTAAGATGTAGGCAGGTAATTGAACTGGGAATATCAATAAATGTGGGAGTATCAGTGACACTGAGGGTCCTTTTGAAATTTATAGCCATAGACTTAAGGTGTTCAGTAGGCCTATTTATTTGACCTTCCTGCTGTAAGTCTTCTGTTGCCCATAAGTAGACACTGAATAAGTGGTTGAGTGGGATAGCATTTGCCTTCTGAGTGTGAAGAGTCCCTGTAAGAAGAGGAAGAGAATGATATATTACTATGTATCATTATATAGTGTGTAATATATGTTACAATCATTCTATATCATAAGAGCAAGGTCAGATAAGTGTTGACAGATGTCTTGGCATTTGTACTATGTCCTATTGCTGTGACGCCGTACACAACACCCACCACATAAAGGAGAGGTTTGATTTGATTCATGGTTTCAGAGGGTTCAGTCCATGCAGTCATCTGGCTCTAAGGCAGCAAATGCTTGGTGTAGAGAAAAGCTGCTCCATAGTAGTCAGGAAACAGAGAGAAAAGGAAAATGCCATGTTTTGCCACAGGTCACTCCTTTGATCCAAGGCTCACCTAACAGTGCTCAGCTAATCCACTGGTGCACGTAGTGCCCCCATGATTCAATCACCTTCCAAAAACTCCGCCTCTAGTCATAAGACCTTTGGGAGATATTTCAAATCTAAATAATATTCTGCCCTTGGCCCCCGAGAGAGCCATGTCCATCTTAACATGCAGACTGCATTTAGTCCATCTCTACAAGTCACCAAAGTCTTAACAGTTCAGCATTGTTGAAAAGAAGTCCAAACTCAAGGCAAATTCTTATTAGTGAACTCCTGTAAAAATTAGAATGAAAGTTAAATATTTTGAATACACAATGGTATAACATAAACATTCAGAAACAGAGGACTATGGAGAATAAAAGAATAGGACCAAAGAAACCAAAACCCAAGCAGGGCAAAAACTGTATCGCATAGGAACAGAATGATCGTAGCAGAATAGAAGAAGGAGCACAAATGGACAACTCAGATAGGCTTCAAGACCAGAATGTGGCTACATCAGGTGGTAGAAACACCAGCCACTGGAACACAACCTGAATGGGATAGTGAACAGGTGAAATACAGAAAAAAGGAAAGTAAGAATAAGATATAAGACTCCTCCTCAAACCAAGTGCTGGTCCTAACAGTTTGCCCTGCAAGGACCAGCCTTTCTGAATCACGCAAAAACAAGGGAAGAAGACAGACAGGAGGCAGCTGGAGCTGGGCACTCAGCCCAGACACCGTTGACCGTACTGCAAATGAAAGCACATGGTTTACCCACCGGAAATGGCCCAGAATCTTAGGTACTGTGAGAGTTCTACTGAGTGCATTAGCTGTGTTCCCTCAGTGGGGAATATAGAAGTAACAGACTGCAGTTTTGGCCCAGGCATCTTCTTGCCTGTGCTGCACACAAATGCTAAGATAAACTGAAAGGTCTGTGGCAATGAAGGCCCTCAGGTGCTGTGAGTGGAGAGAAACAGTGAGCATCAACTACAAAGGAAGAATGAAAAGGGCAAGCTGGAGTGTTCTGTGCTCCAGATGAAGATAGTGGTATAGGCACTGGCCAGCTATGGCCATTTTGCACTAGAATTTTGGGGAGTGTTGGAAGTGCACCCATGATTCAGACTTGCCTGCAGAGGGCAAGAGAAGCAGACTCAGCAGACTGTTTGGATCTCAGACCCAGTCAGTCCCATGTGCAGAAGAGTTTAAATAAATTCTTGAAAATTAATTCAAGCCAAGCTACCCAAGTGGAACTCAGCCTCCTACTGTTTGATTGGAGACAGAGGTATAATCTGAACTAATTTATAATTTAGTCCTTAGTATAAATTCCACTACAGGAAGGAATATTTGGTTTTTTCTTTTCTTCTATTCCCCCTTTTTTCTTCTTGATGTTTCTTTTTGAAAGAGGAAGGAGTAAGAGGTGAGGTGAGCATACGTGGTTGTAAGAGTGTACTGAAGCTTTGTGAGACTGGCCTTTATTGTCCACATCCCGATGAACATACCAGTCTTCTGGGTTCCAGCAAGAATCACTCATGTAGCTCTCCTTACATTCTAAGATTTCTGTAGCTTGTATCTCCAAGCTCTTTCAAATGCCTCTCACAAACAGTTCCACATGGTCAGCACAACAGCATGGGAGGAGTGGTAGTAGAGGAAGGTGGTGGAGCAGAGACAGTGGGGAAGCAAGGGGAGAAACACACTTCCAAGTTTCTCCCTCATTAGCCTGTCCTTTTAGACCATGCCCCTCGTTCTGACAACACATGTCACAATGAGCTCTGCAGTGGATGAGTCCCCCCATGACCCCATACCCTCCCAAAGCTTCTACGCTGGACATGAGACCTCTCAGGGCTATTTCAGATCTAAATCATAATAGAAGTCAGTGGTAGTTTTCACATGAATCCATAATATATGCTTGTTTTCCTAACATTTACCTTTTTTATGATACAGGGGTTTTTTGTTTTTTTTTTTGGTTATTTTAATCTGGTTAATGCAGCTTTTCTGTTATAATGCAAAATACCATTTAGATGTATTCCATTTTTGATATTGAGGTATTTGGTAGTAAATAAAACATTTCTAGTATTTCAGTTATTAAACCATAAAAATCTTATACCTTTTCCAAATTATTCTTTTTTAAACTGTCCTAAATTGTTTATTGGGTTATGAATTTTACAAACATCACTTACATTATTAGCGGTAACGGTGGGGCTGGAGAAGATTGCACCTTCTCCAAGCCGCACAGCCAGAACCACCAGTAGTGTAGTGGCACCTGTGGCCCTCCCCAAGGCTGTGACTCTTGCAGCCTGCAGACGTCAACCCACGCATCTCCCTGTGTTCACGGACTGGCTTGGTGATCTCCTGGGTGTCAGGATTTCTCCTAATGGCTTTGTGGAATGGATCAGTAAGGATAACCTCAAAGAATTTGTATGTGGAATCTTCACCAACCCTGTAAGAATTTAGAACTCTCAGAGCCCCACAGGGGCATCCAGCTCCGCCTCAGCAACAGACTGAAAGCTTCATGCAAACTAGTTAACGCCTTGACGGACAAGCTTGCCCTAAGTTGCTCCCTTAGGAGCTGGATGTTAGTGGCCACCATGGCACACACAAATCCTGTATGTGGCATACCCTTGCTTGACCTTGTATCCCAGTCTTTGAGCTTTGTCCAGCCGGTTGGGGCAAGGAGCCCTGTGGAGCACCAAGAGCTGTCAGGACTGCCAACAGGGGACCCACAGCAGCAAGCACATCCCATCAGGGTGCTTCTTCCTCCACAGCTCCTGGATGTACTTGTATGCACCCATCTCAGCTCACTTGACAGCTGTGGCCAGACAAAAAGAAAGAAGCTTTTCTCCCACAATCCCTTTATCCCTTTTGGGCTCTTGGGCTCTTCCTAAGTTATTCTTTTTTTTTGTCTTTTTGAGACAGGGTCTTGCTATGCAGTTCAGGCTGACCTTGAACTCACTTTTGTAGCCCAGACTGGTCTTGAACTCACAACAATCCTCCTGCCTCAGCCTTCCAAGTGCTGGGATTACAGGCGTGCACCACACACCTGGCTCCCAAGTTATTCTTAATGAAAAATGTATGACCATATTTTACTTGAGTATCTGTTGATGTTTAACAATTTCATGGTTTCTAGTGAAGTATAGGTTTAACTGCTAGTTATAACCGCTGTAAATTGGTAAACATCCCATTGTTAGACTGTGTTCATGCCTCTACTCTGTCAAATCAAGGAAAGTGAAATTGTTTTTCAACTTTGTGAAATTATTGTTGGTCATCAAAGGACCACAGTGTGTTTTTCTGGAGACTGTACACTGCCAATCCCAGGGGCCATTCCCATTTTCACATTGCATCTTTGCTGTTCCCTAAAATTCTCAGATATAAAATGCATACTGTGTTGTCAATCTAAGTCATCAAGTCTGATTTTAATTATTGAAATAAATCTGTAAAAATACCTTGCATGTAAAAGCCGCCTAAATAGCTAGTCCTGATTATTGAACCTTGTTGTTTTCTTTTGCCTACAGCCTCAAGATATTCAAAAAACAGTATTAAAGGGAATCATTAACAGCCTGTTACAAGAATGGAAAGGGTAATCGTCACCAATATTTAATCAATATACATAATTAAAATATATCTTATTTCTTTAATATGTGTATATTTTACTCAGAAAATGTTTTGGTTGAATTATAGTAACAACGTGGACCAGAGAGGGCTATACATTTACAACAAAGCTGTTTAAGACTCATGACTTTTTAATAGGTATCAGAAGATCTGTGAATTTTTAAAAATTATTTATGAAAGTTTTTGTTTGAGATATATATGCTTTATAAATCTAGAATAGGAATGAATCAATAATCTAAGTGAAGTAAGTATTCAATTTATCCTTGAAGGGGGCTAGGGTGATAGCTTAGTAGAATAAGCACTTCCCTAACAAGTGCAAGGGCCTGAGTTCAATCCCCAGTTCTGTTCAAAAAAAAATTTAAATTTATCCTTAAACTTTCTGGTAGCCAGAGAAAAAAAATTGAGAAAAATGAATGGCTGGCTTTGTAGAAAAGAAACTCCCATTCTCAATTAGATGCCTGAGGACTGAAGAGCTGATGCCAGACTTAGAGTTAGTTGCTTTTTCAATGCGATAAGTAAAATACCATTAAAAATACTGTAACAGAGTTGGGGAGATAGCTTAGCAGTCTAAGTGCCTGCCTAGCAAGCATAAGGACCCAGGTTTGATTCCTGGTACCGCATGCTGTGCTGCTATGCCAGCCATTGAAACGGCATGGTGGGACATGCGTGTAATCCCAGTGCTAGGGAGACTGAGACAGGAGGATCACTACAAGTCTAAGCGGCATAGCAGGACCCTGTACCAAATAAACATATAAAACTATTTTTTCAAACTTTAAAATATATAAGCAATCAAACCCATGCATAATATTTTTCACTTGTGCATGATGACTCAGGTGGGTATAAGTAACTACTAATTTTATGAAATTCTAGGTGGAATGGGAAAGGACTGAGAAGCAAAGGTGTGAAAAAATACATTTTAAGCATGTGAAAAAGAAAAATAGCTTTGGGAATAAAAAAAATTAATATCTGAAAATCCAATCTAGTCAGACTTTAAATTGCATTTTTAATTCATGAAGTTACTTTTGAGCATCTGTAAAGATAGATGTTGAGTAAGTCGAGAATACTTGTCAGCATTAGAAATAATAAAGTTCTGGGTTAAGTCTGATAGTGTGAAAGCCTAAGTTAACATGGAGAAAATTTTAATTTAACTTTTTAGAGGTATCTAAAAATGATTACTTTATGGATCATTCCTCCATTTCTGGGACAAAGCAACTGGCACACAAGTTAGAGATTTACTTTGGTTCACAGTTTCAGAGTTCTCAGTCCATGCCTTCCTGTTCCAAGACACAAACCCTGTGGTGGAAGACCATGGTGGAGGACAGCCACTCATCTTGTAGCAGCTAGAAAACAAGGCAAGGTTCCCAAATTACACCTCAGGTGGCACTTCTGTGACCCACCCAGACATGCATAAAAGTTTGCTTAACTGAGCCAGTTAACCTCTTGAGCCAATCAAGTTGACAGTATTAGCCATCACAATTAACTAAAAACATGCTGTGTACACTAAAAAATATGATTTGATTTATAGGTATTTCTATCAGTTCAAGAATGGACCTGCAAACACAAGCATGTTTTCTTTATGCATAGTCTCTTATTAAAACAAAAATGTATTATAAAATTTTCGATTATTTGGCCTCTACTTCCAGAATTGGCCATGGTATTTCACAAGATGTGGCAGTTGTCCTAATAACTCAGTTCTTAGGTGTGTTTAGAACCATCATAGGATAGACACAGAAGAATCTGTATTGCCAGTGTATTAAACACATGTTACTGTCTTGGACTGGCCAGCTAGCTCTGCAGATTAGGCAGATGCTGCGGCCAGGCATTCGATCCCCTCCCTGTCATGCTGGTCCCACCCTCTGGGGCTCACTGACACAGCTACTGAAACTGGGCATGGTAGCAAGCACCTGTAATTCCAGTACTTGGCAGGCTGAAAAACAGGAAGGATCACTACAAGTCCGATCTGTGTAATGAGACCCTGTAGACCCTGTACTAAATACATAAAAGTAAATAAAAATAAAGATGTGTTACTGTCATCATAATGCATATTTTTTTGCTTTTGTCAATTCATTTCTTACGGAAACATATATTTGATATATACTAAATGCTGTGAAATTAAACATACATCTATAATCGATTATGTTTTCATTTTTAGCCCACGTACTAAAGATGATCTTAGAGCATATTTTATACTTTTACAGGTAAGAGAACAAGAACTTATTAAAAATAATTTAACCAGATCTCAGTTTGTGTATGCGTGAAATAATATCAAGTATCATTGTGGGTGAAACTATTGATTCTTTTTTACAATTACAGTTACTTATAGTCAGAGAACAAATAAACCTTCATAAGCTAAATTATATGAGAGAGTAAAATACTAATTTAATCTTTTAAATTTCTTGCTGTAGTATTCTGGAACAAACAAATGGAAAGCACTTATTCTCCATTCAAAACTTTTCCTGTAATGTTTTAATGGGCTTTGGGACTTTATTTTCTCACCTACTAGATTCTAACTCCTTTACATATTTTTTCAGTGATGTTTAAACTAGAATTCTAAAGGACAGATACAAGATGTTTCTATTTGTTATGTATGATAAACATTTCATGTTGAGAAATACAAATTCATACATACAAAATAAAATCCAGATACAGAAGAAATTTTTAATTGTTATTTTTTAAAAAAGAATATTGTTATTACTTTAGTTGACATGTTACATTTGTATTCTTCACAATCTACAAAGATTGCTCATGTATTAAGCTATTTAATACATTCATGATGGGCCCATAATTCATATGTCTCACTGCTTGGTTGTCTTATCTGAAGGTGTTAGATGTAAGAAACATTTGATTAAATAAAATATAATGTTTAGTCAATGTTATGATAACATAATAGCAATAGTATACCCAAAAGTAAATATGAGAAAGGATGGAAGAGAATAGAAAGGAAAAACTGGAAAAGGTGAAAAAGTAACAAGAAATACTTAAGATAAAAGAAGGACAGTAGGTGAGAATAGAAAGAGGCAAAACTAGTGGGAAAAGGAAAGAAACAGTACGGATAGAAAAGCTAGTAGAATTATGACAACATGAGGCTCAGAATTTTTTTTAAAGATTTTTTTTACTTATTTCTCTTAAACCTCATTTATTTGTTTGTGTTATGGCTGGCTCAACCCGCCCTGGGGTGGGGGTGCGCAGCATGTGGAGCCAGGGATCGAGGAGCGGTCACGGCGCTGGCCCTAAGTTTCCTCCACAGGCGCTTTAGACCACTGAGCCATCTCGAAGCAGTACACTTCCTCATAATATCTTTATTCCCACACTCTGATGAGATGGAGTTAACCGAGAAATGGCTTTAATTTTGAATTGTCTTCTCAATAATCAGTTTTAAAACTACATGCTACTCTTATGTTTTCACAGTTCCAGTTTAATTTTTATAATATTTATTAGAGGAAATGCTGAAACGTATGTCATGATATATATTTCAGTTTTAAACACTAGAGGTTTGGCTTAGTTGACAAGCACTCCCTCCTTGTCCCTTTAACATTTAAAAGTTGTCAAGAGCTATTATGTGATTCTTTTGTTCTTTGTGAAATAGCCAGTTTATTTCACAGTAGCAAAATTTGACAACCAGCTTTTATTTAAGTTTGTCATCATTGTTTTTTAGTCAAGAGAATCCCATTTTTTTTTTCTTTAATGGATACCAGTGCTTGCCAACATTTATGAAGGCACTAAGCCAGGTGCTTTATGTACATTTTCTTTTTAATACTCAAAACAATTTTTAAGGCAGATAGTATACCCATTTTACGGGTAAGGACATTGAGAATCAAAGTTTAAAGAGTATATGTAACATTGTACAGCCAATGAGGGTAGAATTAGCCCTCAGACCCAGACCTGTGTACTCCAAAACCACACTCCTATTGTATTGCAGCATAAATCATGAGGCTCTGTTAACTAAGTAACAAGTACATTATTGTTTTATTTTTTTAATTTCAAATGTCAGTTTCTGAATTTATCATTTAATTCATAAGCTTAGTATTTTTAACATGCTAACAAAACTTTGACACAATTATATTGAATATCTGTTTCAGAATCCTCAATTTAATAATACATCAACGTATGTCATCTACGCTCACTTGTTACGTCAGATATCTACGTTAGTGGAAGCTGACCACCACTTCCTAGTTCACTGGTTGAAAAAGTAAATCACTGTGTAATATTAAGAACTTTTATACTCTGACAGTTTGATTTCAGTAATTTTGTGATAAAACATTTTGATGCTTTTAAGTCTTTAGAAATGTTTTTATAATTCACAATGCTTGAAAAGCCAATTATTAAAAATACATTTTAGTAGTACAACATAAAGGATAATTAAAAATGGATTTGTAATATGAGTGACCCATGTTGCTTATGTAAAATAAGCTATTGATAATTTCTGTTTATTCTTTTAGTTATAGAGGACTTTTTAATTATTAATTGCTTTGTATATACTATGTCAAAGATAACTATTTCCTGAGACATTACCATTTTAATACATGTCTTTTTATTTTCTGTCTTTATTAAGCAAAAAAATTCACCTTTACTTGCGTGATACTTTCACTTGGCCTAAAAATATCATTACAATAAAATTAGCCACTGGTACCAACTTGTAAAAACACAATACTTTTTTATGGAAATATATTCACATTAACAAATAATTTTTTCCATAATAGGTAAAAACTAAACTGGAGAAAAATACTTTCAAAATAAATTTTAAATTCAACCAATTCTTGGCATTCACAATAGTTATATTCTGTGCATTACCACAAACACTGAGTTATCAAACTTTTACTGAACTGTTACTTTTGGGGAAAATGCAGGCTTAGATTCATGAGTGCCTCTGGTCATATTTTTCTCAACTGATCAGTGCATAATTTTACTTTATCAGTGCTGTTTTCATAAGGATATATATTTATTGTAAATTATTCATTAACATTGAATACATGACTAGTCTGTCGAGCACATACATTTTCTACAGAATATGCCCCCTACCTTTCTTTTTTATAGGCACACTGGATAGATACCACATTATCACTACACTTGAGGGTGATTTCAAAATAAAATGACAAACAGCAGAAAAATATGAACAACATGCCATAAGGCTATGTAAGGAACACTTGTCTACATTATGAGAACTAAAAGGAGAGGGCAGAGTTTTGCCTTGTTCTGCCTCTGCTGGATAAAGTTCATGGCAGCATACTCAAAATTTTCACCATTTTTTTACGTTTTAATTTTTTATTGTATGTCCACAAATGATCACAAAGGCAGACATTACTGATTTGGGAAGGATTTTCTTTTTTCTTTTTTTGCTGGCTCACGCTGCCTTAAGGGTGGGCCTGGGGATTGAACCACTGTCCCCTGTCCCTGACTGGATTGCCTGTGCAGGCACTTAAACCAGTAAGCTAACCCACAAACCCCCTTGGACATTCTGATTTGGGAGTTACATTTAAATTTTAGCAAGTAAGCAAATTTGCAAGTATAAAATATGTAAACAATGAAGATTAAACATTGAAATCCTTAAAAATCAAATTACATTATGTCAGTTTTGGTGTTTTGTTTCTTATCAAGAAATACTCTCAACATAAGATTTTTGTATCTTTTCAAGTGTTTGGCAATTTAAAGAATTTGAGGGGATGGGGATATAGTGGTTGATTAGCTAGTGCAAGGTCCTAAGTTCAATTCCCTGTAGTACTAAAAAAAGAAAAGAAATAGAATTCAAGATAATAGTGTAAAATTTTATGTGTATAGGTTGTACCTTGGTAACTAATATATTATCAAAATTTGAAATATGAATTTTAATGGAATTATTTCAAAATCTTTGCCAGATTATCCCAGAAGAGGTTCAAGCAATTGGTAGAGAGATTGCTGCAATTTATTTCTTTGCGCCTGTTTCCTGCAAAGCCTGAAGAATTTCCACCTATAACAAAATGTTCCTGGTGGATTCCATCAGCATCTAAAGTGTTGGCCCTACTTAGTAGGTTTTCATTATTCTATCGCCTTTTCTCATTAAATCTTAGGGACATTTCTTAAGGATGTCAAGGTCCTATAGAGGTATTCTTAAATTTTAAATCATTCCTTTGAAGGAAAACCTAGTTTGTTTTGATAATAGTTTCATAAAATTTACACATATAAAAAAAACTGCTTGCCTTTTATTAACCAGTATTCTACATTGTAGCTATTAACTGCATATAATCTAAGTAGTGATTCCTGTGAACACAGGAACTTCCATTAATTATTTATATTGCATGCTAATGAAATACATGAGTAGATGGCCACGTCAGTACTTCCTGTAACACTTTTATGATAACCACAGTGGCATTTTAAAATTACAAGAGTTTTTCTGCATTTTGACCACAGTGTTAAAATTACCCTTTTTATTGGGAACTAAAGTTGTTTAAAAATGAGTCTCTAGAACAGGGCTAGTCAGAGAACATTAAAGTGATGATGGCTTTATCATTATAATAAATCAAGAACATGTTGGAAAAGGTCATTATGTTAGACTTTATCTTTACAGATACTGCCAACAATTTGGTTCACCCTCCCCTTATTCCTTACACTGATTTCTATAATTCTACATTGGATCACATTGACCTTATGGAAGAATATCATACATGGCAGAGCTTTGGAAACTCTCACAGGTATGATCAAAAGCTCATTTGATTGTTGGCCTAAATGAAATATTATTCAACATAATGAATGGATTTTGTTTATATGAAACGTAAGTTTATTTAAATAAAATATATACAGACCTTTATTTAACTGTATGCAGTTTAGCTGTTTCTCCTTGAAATACTGTGTTTGTTAAAGTATTGTCTTTTCCTGACATATTTTGGATTTTCGTATGTGTTAATTTAATTGTTTTGGCTTGGCTAATGCATTTTTCAAAAAAGAGAAATGTTCTGTCATAGTAGTTTTTTATCTTATGTGATATCATGTAGCACAGGGAACAACAGAAATTTTTCTGCAAACAAGTAGATGGTAAATATTTTTAGTTTTGTGAGTTATATAGATTGTTTTGTTTTTAGTACAAAAATAACTTAGACAATATGTAAAGGAGTAAGTGTGTCTGTGTTCTGTGTAAATTTACAAAAACAGATGGTAGGCCATATTTGTCCTGAGGTCATAGTTTGCCGATGCCTAATCCAAGTCATTGGTCACACACGAGTTCTCATGCACACATGCACACATTTACTTTTACACCTTTATTCCATAGATAAAGTAGTTGTCTGTTACTATTATGTAAAAAGAATAGATATTGTAGAGAAAGGGCTTCAGCACAGATTATGCAATATAATAGAGCTCAAAGTACCTGATGAAAATTCTCTACACTATAAATCCACACTTCTAGTATACATTAAACATCAGGATTATTTCAGATTCCTAATCATTCCTAGATTCTGAGACATCCAGAAGATTGACTTCATTCCAAAGGAGATACAGTGTAGATATAGTATAGATATAAATAACCTTAAAGCCGCTTAGTTCATAAATTGGTTAAACTTTCCAAGTTATCTAGAATGGCCTTCTAGCTATCACTCTGAACACTCCAAACTGAACAAAACTTGTGAACTCTTGGTTAGTTTTGTGAATGTTTTCTTGGCTTATTTCATTTTGCAAAGCTACTTTTCCTCCCATTTTAATACAATTGTAGCCATAAAATAACTCCAAGAGTTGTATCTGTTTCAGTGACAGTATCTTTTAATGTGAGACTACAGCACAGTATCCCCAAATTGAGTTGCACAGAAGTTTTTACAGTTTGAACTCATTGGCCCTCACAACCAGCCTGAATCTACAGCAGGATCTGGAGTCTTAGGGCATGTCATCTTTGACCATAAACAGGCTAATGTGTTTATCTAACTATTTTACACACAGAGTATTTTTTTATGTGCTATAAGGGAACAATGGACAAGCATATTTTTAAAGTGCATACTAAAATCATGTATGCTATTAAATTCATTATATAGGGCCAGCAAGATGGCTCAGAGGTCTAAAGCCCCTGCGTAGGCAAGCTTAGGCAACCACAGCAACTGTAGTTTGATCCCTGGCACCACATGCTACACGAGCCCCACGCTCAGGACAGGCTGAGCCAGCCATAACATAAAAAAAAAAAAAAAAAAATCATTGTATTTTTTAGTATTTCCTAATGTTTAGCATTTACTAAAATTATTAATTCAAGGGTGTTAAATATATTCTGCTGCTTTAATAATTTTGTCCCAAAATGAATGCTGTCTCATTTCCAGTTCATAGAAAGGCCCTCCCCTTTTTTCTCATGATGTCTTCATTGTACCCAGTGATTATAGATGCACTACCTCACTGTGCTCAAATCAGTTCTAACTGTAACTGTTGGGTACACTGCAGTCACTTTTGGTGGGACTTTAACTCCTAAAGCATCATTGCTGCCATGCTTATTCTTCATAATAGCACTTCTGTCTGTGTAGTGTGTGGCTTTAGTATATAGCACAAGATGGACTCTGACCCCAGAGAGAAGTGGTTTTCATAAGCTTTGATCATAATGTTTTATCTTTACAATTACATATCGTTTCACATTATACTATTAAATGTAATTTATATCTCCTTTTAATGGTCTTTACTGCTTCGCTTTTTGCATATTGTAGTTACTGATAGATTTTTTTTTCATTTGGGATGCTTCTGCATCAGAAATAACCATATTGGGTTGTTATATTAATTTGAGTGTATGAATTTTCAATTCTAATCCTTCAGTGTTCCTGCTGTTTGGTTCTGGCGTTAGCCATGTCTTTAGGTGATGATCTGTAAACTGAGATTGTTTGTGTAAATAATATAAATTATTAGCACACATTTCAGAAAATTACATGTAGCTTTTTTCAGAGAATAAAACCACTGTGTATCAAGTAATGACACATTCTTTAGAGCATTGTGGGAATTAAGTGATAAACACAAAAATCATTTTGTAAACAGTAAAATAATGCAAAAGTAATTGTTTTATATTGCCAGAAGAGGTATCTTGGGTTCCCTTAGGATAATTTTGCTAAAAATGCACCATTTTGCTTTTTCTGTTTTCACTTGTTGAGCAGGTTTTCCTTCTGTCAGTACCCATTCGTTATTTCTATAGCTGCAAAAAAGATCATTATTCAGAGAGACTCAGAACAACAGATGATAAGCATCGCAAGGGTAAGCCAGCTATAAAAACATATTTATGCTGACTTTAACCAATACAGTAAATAATTTCAAGTTAAATGTCTTGTGAGTTGTTCTAGCATAATCAGTAATTGTTAAAAGTAAAACTCATTCTCAGTTGTCCATAAGGGATTAAGCCCATTTACAATGTGGGAAACAAGACACCCCTAATCTAATCAACTTCTTCTTATGCTTATAAATATTGCAGAAGACTAAATGTTTCTCACAAACTGAAATTACTAGGAATTTGTTGAACCTTCACTTTGTAAAGTTCCTCCTTCAGATAACCAACAGAGCATGGTAAAAACTTCACTGAAGCCAGGAGGGGTCCTTAAAGCAAGTTACTCACACCACAGCAACATTTTCTTGCTTTTATAAGATGCAGAAACTGCCAGAAAATTACAAAGACACGTCAAAAAGTGTGTATCCTGGGAAACTCAGAAATATGCCTAAAGAAGGTGAAAGATGTTTTTCATTGGTTCTTAGGAAATGAAAGTGTGTTGAGGCCCACAGATACCAGGGTGATGGTCTGGCTGATGTTGGTCATACCATAAAGCAGGATGAAGTTGATCTCTGGGCCTGTCCCTACTCCTCATGACTGTTTTCATCTCAGCACAATGAAGTTACCAAATTTAACCAGATTCATTGAGCCTTTTATTTTTTAGAGCTCTGGACTATGCATTTAAATGTGTGTATTTCAAGCTTCTACTTGCATAACGTGATTGTTCACAACTTTAAAAATGAAAAGTGTGGCTCTATTCTTGTCAAAATGGAGAAACAGTGGGAAATCATTTCCTAAGAACATAAAAAATCCTAAAGTATAAACGCTAATATTTCATAATACTTTCAAAGAAAGTATTCTTCAGGAACAGTTCATTCTTCAGGAACTAACTTCCTGTAAGATACTTTTTCTGTCACAGAGAAGAACAAAAGGTTTCAGGGACTGATGACATCCCAAAGTCAGCTAACACTAAGTATGGGACTACTAAAAGAAATTTGATTGTCTGTGCCTCCCAGAGGAATTTTAAACCCACACTACCACCCCTAAAAATGAGTTCAAATTGCTATATTTAGAACCAAAGTTCTTCACGGATCTTAGGTATATATTGACTCTATACAGCTAGTCATTTCAACATTTTCTGTTGTATTTATATAATGTCATATACCTGTTTGGTACCTTTTCACTTTGGGCTATTTTTTTATATTGTAAGAACAATAATTGAATTTCTCTAGCAGTTTTCTGTCACTCATACGTAAGATACTAATTATCTTTCCCAGGGCTGGGGAGGTAAGTCAGTAGAGTAAGTGCTTGCCTGGCAAGTGCAAGGGCCTGAGTTTAGTCCCTGTTTCTGCAATAATAATAATAATTAATAAGCAAACAAACAAATAGCTTTCCTGTGTAATTCTTCTTTTTAAAAGGAGAATGGCTAATATTTATTCTATCACAGGTTATATCTTTCACAGACCATGTAAGTAAATAAGTAGAGACTGAAAGTCAACTGCATTATAATTACTCCTGACAGAAGTTTCCCAACATTTTAACATAATACTTGTAATTAATGACCGCTCACTATTTTGATATAAGGATAAACATGTAAGTAGTCAGTATAAGCAAGAACTTATACTGTAAAATTTAAAAGTGCAAAAGGGGTCCCCTTCAAAGAATTCCCTCAGGCTGTCTAGAATTGTATTGTTGTTGGGTTATTTCTTTCATTTGGAGTATTTTCTAGTAAATATGGATTCTTGATGAGAAGAGTAGTCACTAAAGCTTGTCTATCATTAATATCCCATGTAAACTTGCTATTTCTATTATGACAGTTCCCTCAAACTAGACTAGGAGTAGGAGACAGGAAAAGGTAGGACATGATGCAGGTTGTTGTCTCGGGGATATCGCTCTCTGAGAAGTAAAAGATTGTTAAAAGTTTTAGCTGTAAATATTGGAGCTATGGAGTTTTGTTAGAACAATCTTCAAAATCTAGCTTTGAATCATGCAGATTTGGGGTATTAAATTTTATCTATTTAAGTATAAAAATATCTACTTAAGAAGTGTGAAATGTTCAACTTCAACCTATACAAAAATTTTCTGTGCTTACCAGAGATGAGGTAGTCTGATAATTTATATAAATATGTAAGCATCTAGATTTTATATGATAAATGACATTTATACATTTTTTATTTTTTATATGTTGACTTTTTATATTCATAGTACTTATATTTTTTAAAAAATGAAGAGTCAATTTTTAAAACTTTTTATATCTCTATCACCCAAACATAACTGTAAACACCTAAAGTGTAAAACCTTTTTATATTCTTTCATATATTATCTTTAAAGGTTAAAATGATTGAAATGGTAGTTCCCTGCATATTTCAGATATATCTTTCTTGTATTACAGTTTTTATTACCATCATTTGTTAATGGCCATGTTGTATTCCATTAACTAGATACATATATAGGATATTTCTAAACTTAGGCACATAGGACATTTCTAAAGGTTTTATGCTTAATACTATGTTAGTGATGATAAACCTTTTAGAGCTTTAGATAACACAGTTGGCCTCTGCAACATGCATGCCATAGTTTCACCACAACTGTATTGACCATAACATGTCTGTGTCTTTAGAATTGCCAGAAGTGGAATTATTACAACAAAGTGTTTGAACATTGTGAATGTCTTGATAATAGTAGACATATTATTCTTTTAGAGTAAATTCAGTGTCTGAAAAAGCTGAAGTCCAGGCTTATGAGAAGTATATGCTTTGTTTTAAATGTTTTCATTTTATGTTTGTATTTATTAAATAAAAATGTTTGCTACTTAAGAAATGGGACAGGGCGCCAGGTGTGGTGGTGTACACCTGTAATCCCAGCACTTGGGAGGCTGAGGCAGGAGGATCAGTGCGAGTTCGAGACCAGCCTGGGCTACAGAAGTGAGCTCAAGGCCAGCCTGAACTACATGGCGAGAACCTGACTCAAAAAAAAAAAAAAAAAAAAAAAAGAAAAGAAATGGGACATACTGAAACTGCAATCACATTCTTTACTTAAAAGGTGAATTTTTAAGACCCCATTTGGTTATCATTGTTCCACAATGAAGTAGTTAATAATAATTATGTATATTTTCACAACTAAATATATATAACTGATTTCATGAGGTTTTTAAAGACAGGATCATACTGATATTAAGACAGTAATTAAGTGATTTTGAATAAAGTATTTAAATGTTTTAAATGAAATTATAGTGTAAGTAAAAGTAAAAATGTTTGCTTTCTTATTTAACTAGCAAAGTCTGGTGGATAAAGTATCTCGAAGACAGAGACCTGATATGAATATGTTATTTCTAAATATGAAAGTAAGGCGGACACACCTGGTTAGCGATTCACTTGATGAGGTATAATTTATTCCAAATGGTATTAATTAAAGTTTTAAATAAATTGCACAATATGACTTATTACTAAAAACTTAGTAAGCTGTTTTTTATTTCTTTATGCCAATAAATGTGCTCCTTTATATTTTGATATCACAGTGAAAATCAGTTCTGCATTTATATAATTAAGCCTTAGATTTTTATTTTTTTGTTTTTCTTAGATTCACTTTTGTTGTTTGTTATTAGGTATCTGAAAAGGGATTTGATGTAAAACATTTATATGAGTAATTCATATTTCTTAGTAGGTAACCTAGATTCTGCCTCTTTTTTTAATACTACTGAGGATTGAACTCAGGGTCTCACACATGTTAGACAGGTCCTCTACCATCAAGCCCTCCTTATAAGTTGGATTCTTGACCTCCTTACCCCCATCCTTGTTATTAGCTAGGTATGCAACAAATCAGTCTAACTTCCTCAGACCTCAGGTTACTGTTTTATAGAAGTATATATCTGGCCTATATGGTATACTGCACTTCAGGTTCACACAAACACTGACTGCATGTTGTCTTACTCCTCTCTCATTGCTGAGACAAATACCCAACACCCAAAATGAAGGAAGGAAAGGTTTATTTAGCTCACAGTTACTGCAGTTTCAGTCTATACTTGGCTGGCGCACGCTTGAGTGGAACAAGGCAGAGAGCATCCAGTTCATGGCAACAGAACAGCAACAAAATGGTAACAGAGGCAACCAACTAACCAAGGCAACAGAGAGAGTCTGTCTCTCTTTATATTGCATTCAGGCTCTCTGCCTCAGCCTATCTGCCGTAGGCCACACCCATATTCCCAGCAGTACTCAGATGCATAATCCCATCAATACTAAAAGGCATAATCCCAATGGATCGTGAGTCAAGTCTTAAACTGTAGTAGAAGTCCCCACCCCATGATTGCATGAGGCTTTGGGAGGACAACTAGACATAAACCATAACACATGTACATGTTTACAAAGTGTCCTGTGTGTGTAAATGCTTTAGCTAGATCTTCACATAGCAATTAAGAAAAAATACCTGATTTACTCGATGATTTTCAGAAGTTTAGTGTTAAAGCAGTGTTAAAAAAAGAAGTGAAAAAAAAGAGAAATGAATTATTTTAGTCTATTAAATTAAAATTTAGAATAAAATGATACTTGGATACACTAACCTTGAAGAAGATGTAATTCTTTTTCCCAGCCTCTAAAATGTATGCAATGTGATCAAGAAATATGGTGAATGTTAAAACCATTTTATTTAAATTTACACATCATCATCAATCCCTCTCAAAGTACTACTCCTCAACATCGCAAGCACACTTGTCCCATTATTTTTTGCCACTTTCTAAAGCACTGCAGGAAGCTATTTTTCATGAGTGTCTTTGGTTGCTATGTCATAGCTAACTTGATGTCCTGAACTGATTCAAAACTTTTACCTTCCATGGTTATTTTCAATTGGGGAAAGAGTCAGAAGTCTCACAGTTCTAGATCTGGTAAATAAGGTAAATGAAGCAATATTCTTAATTTTTTTATTTGACAGAAATTTTTGTACCAGAGAAATATATGACATCAAGTGTTGTCATGATTAAGGATGAAATTGCCCATACAAGCCATTTTCTACAGGCAGTGTTTATTGAGTGTTCTAATAAGTCCTTATAATATTCCGGGTTCACTGTAGAGTTCCTGGTACAAACTCAACTGGCACAGTCCACCATGATAAAAAAAAAAAAAAAAAAAAAAATCAGCGTCACCTTAATGGTAGACCTTGATTAACATCCTTTTTTCACATAAGGAGACTTAGGTGATTTCCATTAAGAACTCTGAACCTTAGTCTTAGGATCATAACTATAAGTTCATGTTTCACTTACAGTGATGACATTTCTGAAAACGTTGAAATCTGAATTGCACAATTAGCTCTAATGAATTTGACACAATTTAATGTTAATATGCTATTCATGATCTATGATTTATGGCACACTTTTAAGACATATCTCTGTCATCCATAGCTCACAATTGACTCCACCAAATAAGCAGAAATTTCTCACACTGTTGTTACTAAGTTCAGTTCACTCTTCTGGTATTGAAGATCCCTGCTGTTTTAGTGGCCATCACTTAGGGCCAGTATTCATCTTTTTTTTTTTTTTTTATCACATCTCACATAACACCTTGCTCATTTGGAATATATCACATTTGTTAGATGGATAGCTAAATGAATGCATGGCATTTGGTGACAGTGTAAATAGAATAAAGACTGACACAGTTTCCAGAATTAAAAATATTAATCCCCTTTTTTACTGTCCTTTACTCTTTACTGTACAATTTCTTCAAATAGTTAACCCGGAAAAGAGCAGATTTGAAAAAGAAGTTGAAAGTTACATTTGTTGGGGAGGCTGGTTTGGATATGGGTGGCCTGACTAAAGAATGGTTCCTCCTTCTCATTCGCCAAATTTTTCATCCAGATTATGGTGAGAATTTAATTTTTATGAGCATTATTTCTTAACAGCCTTATTTTTAACCGATTTGATGTTTTTACAGACTTTCAGCCATAAATATTGAATAATTAAGGACTGTTATTTACATTTTAAAACTTGTATAGATTGATGGTTGAAAGGTTAGTAGGATTCCTACACATAATGTGTCCAGACTGAGTGTGCTATTGTGAAAAAATACTTACATTTTTCCTGGTTATGCCAAATGCACAAAAATTTATCGTTGAAATAAAAAACATTAATTTTATCATTGATAAAACATTTTATCATTGATAAAAACATTAATTTTATCATTGATAAAAACATTAATATTATCGTTGAAATAAAAAACATTAATTTTTTTCATCCTTGTTTCATTTTCTTTTTAATTACCCTTTTTTTCTTTTAAAACAAACATTTACTTGAGAGGAGTATAACAGTAATTGAAATTACATTAGAAAGCAGCACACATCTAGAACACTAGAATGACAAGCAATCCAAAGCATGATTTTAGTCTTACACATTGATACTCTGAGTGTCAAAAAGCTGTTGGGGAGTCTTAGGACCATTGTCTAATTCATCCTTTGTACTTAAGTGCATGGTTTTTCCCCT
>PVJA010028902.1:0-27165 GCA_004027025.1 Myocastor coypus | reverse complement strand
TTTTTTTTTTTTTTTCTTGCTGGGTGGTCAAGGGCAAGTCGAAGCAAGACCTGTATAACAAAACATTCAAAATGTTTTATTTTATTTATTTTTTCTTGTTTCAGAACCTTTATTTGTTTATTCACTCATTTTTATGGCCGGCTCAGCCCACCCCAAGGGCAGGGCTGGTGCAGCATGTGGTGCCGGGGATCGAACCGCGGTCCCTGAAGCCGCCCAAGCTTTCCCAAGCAGGCACTTTAGACCACTGAGCCATCCCATCCGGCCCTAAAATATATATTTTTAAAGGTGCAGATGATAGACTAGGGCTGGCAAGTGGTAGCATGCAGGCTGAATGTGACCAGTCCCTGTATCTGTAAATGCAGCGGCATTGCAGTGCCACTCCTGTGGCTCAGGTACACAGGCTGGATATAACTTCTTTTACATCACAGTGGCAACCTTAATTCATTGAGTCTATACACCTGTTGTACTTGGTTTTGGACCCTTTAAAGAACTTTTTTGAATAATGATATAAACCTCAGAAATTTCAACAGGATGGTATAAATTCTAAGATAATTTGATTATAGAATTTTTTTTTTTTTTTTTTTTTTTTACCATCCAGTAATTACTAAAAGCAATAGCATCCTACAAACACTACGAGTTGGGTTATTGTCAAGATTCAACAGTATTCTACTATCCTCTGATTCTTTAAAATAACCATCCCTATTTTAAAGAATCAGAGGATAGTAGGGATGGTGATAAAGCTCAGCTGGGGTTGTTTAGACTTCATGAGCCCCTGCCACATATACAAAACAAAACAAACCTCAACTAAGTGACCTAATTAATCCCATTAATTCATGTGTTCCCTTACTACTTATGAAGTAGAAATCATAAGCCAATAATGTTTTTGAGATTTCATAGATAAGGTCAGCAAATACCAATGACTCCCATCCTCCAGGAGTTTAGATTCTGGGTGTGGAGGCACGTTTAAACTTGGTGCTTGCTAAGTGATGACAGATGTTATGATTAAAAACAAAAAAAAAATGAAAGCAAAAATAGGTAACAGTTTAAGAGAATGGTCAAGCAAGGCCTTACTGAGAAAGTAGCATTTGGGTGGAGACTGAAAAGAGGTGACTGAGCCACAAGGGCCAAAAACATTCAAGACAGGAATAAGCCACTTGGAAAGCTCTGGGACACAGTAGGAGGCCAGTGTGGGCCCAGGGGAACCGCTGAGTGAGGGGAAATCTAAGGGTTAATTGGACAAGTGGTAGGAGGCATTGTGAGTGCTTTTTAATAAGAGAACCTACTGTAACATTCTATAACTCAGTGTTGTCTCAAATTTTCTGTACAAAGAGATTATGCAGCCACAGAGGAAAGGGATCAATGCTGTGTAGTGAGCCTAAGGAGAGTCTCCTAGAGAGAAAACATTCTCTCAGGCTTTCACAGAGAGCAAACAGGTCAAGCAATGGTTGTGATTCATCCAGACAGTGGACAATGTCAAAATATCTACAAAAAGCTGTACATGGTTTCAGGGTAAGTCCTGAGGGGATTTGACCTTGTCAGATACAAATGTTACATTGTTTTGTCATGTAGGTCTTGCTTTAACTTGGTCTTAACCATCCAGCAGAAAAGTATAATCATTAGATATAAAAAGTGAAGCCATATTAATATACTGAGCTACAAAAGGCTCAAGTCAAGAGCTTCCTACATTGGCAATTCTTCTGATAACGCAGTACTATTATAGCCTATCGGACTATATATACAGCTACTTTCTCTTAGTTCAGTGAGAAGAAAGATTCATGCTAACAGTGTTTATACAACATATCAAGTCTGCATCTTTTACTCTGAACAAATACTATGAAGATCATAATATTCAGTGGTTCCCGACTTGTGGGTTGTGACCCTGGCGTGGGTCGAACTACCAAAACACAGGGGTTGCCTAAAGCCATCGGAAAATACCAGGCTCTCTCTGGTTCTATGATAATAAACTGAATGACCAGAAAACAGCGAAACCTGGAGAAGGTGATCGCTCTAATCTCGCAAAGAGGTAAGCGATGTTCACAAAAGCTGAGTAGATGGAGATGGAGAGAATTGTTGACATTTATGCTAAAGCCAGTGAGAGCCTTTGACGGTGTAGAATTAGGCAAGGGGTGAAGGAGTCGAGGGTGACTCCATTTTTTCCCTAACACAAATAAAGCTGCAATTGATGTAAATGTAGATAGAAGATTGCAGCAAGAGCATTTTTCAGAGCACATATCAGAAACCAAGTGGGATTGATGAGTAAAGGAAGACAGAAGGAGCAGACATGAAGACAGGGAGGTCAATAGCTAACAGAGCCATTTAGAGCAATGAGGTGGCTTTCCCCGAGAGAGCAGGGTAGATGTTTGTGCATGGAATTCTGGGACACCGCGCCACTCAGAATGAGGGGTCTGAAAAGGAGGCTGGAAGGAAGCACGCGGACAATAGCATCAATCATAGAAAATGGGTGTCCTGGGAGCCAAGCAAATAGCAAGGGAACAAAGAGCCATGGCAAACCCATTACTCCTTCGAGGCACAGGAGGACAAGTGGAACCCTGGGCTGAACATGCACAGAGCACAACAAAAACAGTTATCATGAAGCTCTAGGAACCATAACCTGACTAGAATCAATTTCGGAGAAAAAAATAGTGCAGAAAATTGGAGTTCACTAATTTTGAATTCTACTTTATTGTCTGTTTTCAGGATGCTTTCAACATTAAGGCTGTCCTTAAACCTTAATCATGATACAGGTACCATACAATGCTATGATTACAAATACAATTTTTTATATTACCAATTGCTTTTAACATTTTTACACATCTCTATAATGCCTGTAACGTGGCTAACACATGAAATATTACTCAGCCATCAGAATATTTCCAAATATATATATCTTTCAAGCAACTTAAACAATATATGGATTACTAGCTGGGTTTTCAATTTGTATATTTGGATATACACAGTGTAAAAGTTGAGAAGTTTAGAAATGTATCAGTAATAAATTGATTATATGATTTCTACACCTAGAATTCCTGTTGGAAAGATTTTCACACATTAAGAAAAATATCTATATTTTACCTCTAGGTTGTTAAAATTTTTAAAATCTATAATATTTGAATTATTCTTTGAGAATAGATAACTTATACATTTTCCTTAAATTAATTGAGGTACTCTCACCTTGAATGGGATGATCATGATATCTGAGTTGCTATATACACATACACATACATCTTAAGTCAGTCACTTAGAAACACCATTGAGTAACAAACAAATGCAAGATAAACTTTTTTTTTTTTGAGGCAAGGACTCACTATCCAGTTCAGGCTGGCCTTGAGCTCACTTTTTGTAGCCCAGGCTGGTCTCAGACTCACACCAGTCCTCCTGCCTCAGCCTCCCAAGTGCTAGGATTACAAGCATGTGCCACCACGCCCGGCCAAAATAAACAATTTTAACATCCCAGAAAATTTCATGTTTCTGCTGACATGTGTAAAGTATAAGTGAAATGCCAAATCATAAATTATAATTTGCTAGCTAACTTTGCTATAATTTGCTAGCTATGTATTTAAGCCTGGAAGTCTCTTTAAAACACAAAATATCAAATCTCACTTATAGATATGGATTTCTTTAACATGAGTCTTGGATGGGTAAAAAGTGAAGAGAATAAGTGGGCTCCTCTCCTCTCCTCTCCTCTCCCCTCCCCTCCCCTCCCCTGTCCTCTCTTCTCCCCTCCCCTTCCTCTTCCCTCCCCTGCCTTTCCCCTCCTCTCCCCTCCCTTTCCCTCCTCTCTCTCTTTCCTCCTTTACCATCCTCTCTCCTCCTCTCTCTCTTCCCTCCCCTCCCCTCCCTTCCTTTCTCCTCTCCTCTCCTCTCCTCTCCTCTCCTCTCCTTCTCTCTCCCTCTCTCCCCCTCTCCCTGCCCCCATCTGTCCATGGATCTGTCTGCTCTTTACCAAAGGAAACCTCATGTCCAAGCCTATTTGCAGCTCTCTAACATCAACAAAGTCTGGACAGCAAGGACGCAGGGCAGCCCTGAAGGGCAGGAGGGAGGAGGGAGGCAGCGAGCACACCTCTGCCCCAGACTCTTTGCTGTCTCCAGAGGTTCCTAGGCACTCTCATGGCCCCAGTTCCAGCTGGATAACTTTTCTGCCCTAGGTCCAAGCTCTTAGTGCTCAGGTGCCTCTAAGAATGTAGGTCCAGCTAGATGGCCTCTGTTTTTGTCCGTGTGCGTGTGTGTGTGTGTGTGTGTAACTAGAGATTGAACTCAGGGCCTTGCACTTGCCAGGCAAGCACTTATTCTACTGAGCTATCTCCCCAGCCCCTGCTGTCTTATTTTTATGTAGACTACATGGAAAACTATTCAAATAATTCACCTAAAATTAATTATCCACAAAATATTAGACTGTTTTATTTTCCTAGGTTTTTTTTTTTTTTCGATTTTGTATTTAATATAGGGTCTGCAGGTCTCGCTGTGCAGATCAGACTCGTAGTGATCCTTCTGTTTTCAGCCTCCCAAGCACTGGGATGACGGGCACACACCGCCACACCATCTTGATAGCCAGTCTCAGAGCGCCAAGCGGGTGGGGCAGGCATAGCAAGCCCAGGATTGAACCCTGGTCCTTGTGCCTGCCTAAGCAGGCACTTCAATCTGCTGAGCTATCTGGCCGGCCCTATTTTCTTCGTTTTGCATGTGAAATGAATGCATATAGGTTTTTACTTTGCCTGGTACTAAATTGAAACACATATCCCTGTGACAATGCATAACAATGCCAGGAATGTCGCAGGGGATCAGGGAGAAAGTAAGGCTCTTTGGGCAACAACAGCAAAAACAATGAAACTAAATCATTCAGAAAAAAAAAAAAAAAAAAAGATCGGCACTCATAAGTAGTAACTATCCTAGTGGAAAGAGGCTGAGCGCAGATGCAGATTGTTCCTTGTTCCTTTATTACACCGAGTCACGTACGCTGCAGGCTCCCAGCAGCGCCGGGCTATTCATCTTCATCAGTTCCCATGACTGTCACTGAGTTTTGTAGCTAATGTGATCTCTACCACTGTACGCTAAATTGAATGTGGACTTCCAGCCAAAACTGCATTTATATAATGAAATACATGGCAACGTCCTAGCGAGCTCTCTTCTAAAATGTATTTTGCATGCAATCCTTATCGCTGTAGTGGAAGAAATCCTCTATGTAACACAGGGATATTGAGGATTGCAGAAAAGTGTAGGACAGCGGTAGAAAGCCCTTCCTATGTTTTCTTTCTTAGCTTACAGTGCTACAGAGCCCGCGCTACCTGTACAGCCAAAGGACTCAATAAATGGGAACTTTCAATAAACATGTGTGACAATCTCTGTTTTTGATAAACGGAATTATTTAAAGGCATTCTTAGCAGAGAAATAATGTAAGTGTGGATGTGGTAAATTCACAGTCTATCCCTTAAAGAAACCTAAGTCCGGTTTCTTGTCGAGGACAACCACGTTTAAAGAAGAATTGATTGCAACTCCCAGAATCACTACACTCAGCCCGTGGCCAGACAGAGTGGTGGAAGACTTCAGGGAGGAAAGGAGCCTGGGAATGACGGCAGGAAGCAGAGACAAGCGAGCGATCAGCGACGGGAAGGCTCCTTCCGGGCCCTGTCCACAGTGAGCGGCCCCTTCCAACCTGGCCCCAGCGGGACGTTTAGGTCTAAACCACAACACGGGGAGGGGGCGGGGCTTTGTCTGCGCCTTTGCCTGGAACTCCTGGGTTACCTGCGGGTGCAGCCCTGCCTGCGAAGCACGCAGCTGTTTGTGCTAGTGACTTGCAGAAGTCCCTTATGCATTGTTTTATTCCCCATGAAAGAAGAAGCTGTTTTAGTTCATCGAGGAGGCAAGAAAAGGGCTGGAAAGATGGTTGAGATCCTCATCCAATGCGAAGCACACAGAAGCAAGAGACACCAATATCCACCCAGGGCACTTTGCCTACTTGACCGAAGGGGCCAGTGAAAATCACAAGCAGGAGCCAATGGGGAATGTGTAGCTCGCAAAGGTGTGCTGTGCTTCGAGCCAGCACACGGAGAAATGAGAGCGGCGTCGCTGTGCAGAAAAACTCAGGAGAGAAATCGCAGCCCAAGGACAGAGCAGCCAGGATCAGCGCTGTCTGATCTCAGTCTTCCCGGCATCCTTCTCGGTGCTGACCGAAGGCTGGCCAAAGGCTCCAGGACAGGGGCTGCCCACTTTGGGGGTTTCTACACCTGCTTGCTTCTCTGTAATAGACATCTCTCAATTCAAGAGATACAACCTGTATTCTGTGTAAATAGTTGTTGGGCTACATTTTTGGTACGTAGGAACGGTAGTCTACACATTCAGGATGAACGCAGTACATTTTTTGGAGTGTTTTCACCTGCAGTTCCTTAGACCCATACGTGAGGAGCCCATAGACATGAACAATTAGATATACAATCAAAAGTCCTTAGAAACTTAAAAATACACAGTCTAATCATTGCAAACGATGGCTTTTTGCATTAGACAAGCTGCATTTTATCAATCAGACAATTGTCTTAATGTAGCAGCTTTTTCTTATGTAGTTCTCTATGTATTTGAGATAAAATCACATACATTTGTTGCAGAATAGAGTTGTAGTGTGGCTGTAGTTAGACTTTGTAAGAGAAACACAAACTCAATCTGTACAATTATACCAGCATGTGCTTTTGTGTCACCAGTCTTCCACAAGGGACACAAAAGTCATCACAGCTGTAGTCTTTTCACAGACAAAAGAAGATGAAAATAGGAGGATAATACTATCTGAGTTCAAGTAATATTTATCCCATCAACTTTGATATTTTTAAATAGACTAGGCGATAAGCTATTGGTGTATGTCAACACTAACGTACTGAAAGAGCCTATGATACTGTTGATGGGTAAATTTTTATTTTATTTACGTTTTTGGTACTGGAAATCAAACTCATGACCTCACATTTACCAAGCAGGCACTGTGCCACTGAACTATATTCCCAGCCCAACAGGCAATGTTTAATCCTACGTTCCTCTCCTCAGTTATAATTTCTAAAGGGTGATTATTCAGTAAAGTGAATGACGGTTACTAAAACAAAACTGTTCCATATTTGTAGACCACTGAATTTAGACTACCCATGAAAACTACTATATGCATAATGGAATTTGAGAATATTTTGAACATATTGTCTTAGCCCATAACATTTTCGATGTTCAAAAAGTAAAAACATAAACAATATTTGATAGAAGTCAATACATAGAGTGAAGTCTGCATAGAGCAAAGATAGGAGACATGTCTTAGCATTTTAAAAAAAAAAGCTTTCAGCAATACTTTTTAAAAAGCCTATTTATTTATTGATTACAATACCTCGCTGCTGTTCAGACTGTAGGGGCTCTCCTGTCTCGGCCTCCCCACCTCTAGGATTGCAGGCGTGCAACACCACATGCAGTCTCAGCAGCCAGCATGGCCCAGGGCCAGCACAGCACTGGGAGCAAAACCCAGGTCCCTGAGCTTGCCAAGCAGGCACTTAGACTGCTGAGCTATGTCCCCAGCCTCGCTTTAGGCAATATGAGCCTCAAAACCAGAGTGCACAACTAACTCATCTGTGAATTGCTTGAAAACAAGGTATGTAAATTAGTATGCAATGCATTCACATTGCATTAATAAATTTATGTAGTGATCTTAATGTATCCTTTAATAATGATATACACTAATTTTAATTTTACTTATGAAAGAAAAATAACAGACACTATGAATTGCATGATAGCTCCTTCTTAGTAAATAGCCTGTCCTCTATTCACACTCCTAAGAAAGCCTTAAGGTTTTTTTGCATGATAGAATACAAACCAAATCATGCATTGGTTTACAATGCTTCTACAAGAGACATAACGCCATACATGCTGATATAATTGTACAGATTGAGTTTGTATTTCTCTTATGAAGTCTAAGTACAGCCATGCTACAACTCCATTCTGTAGCAAATGTATGTAATTTTGTCTCAAATACATAGAGAACAGCATAGGTAAAAGCTGTTACATAAGACAATTGTCCAATTAATAAAATAAAGCTTGTTTAATGCACAAAGCCATCTTTTGCAATAAATAAACTATATATTTTTAAGTTACTAAGGACAGTTGATTGTACACCTAATTGTCTATATCTGTAGGCTCCTCACTTATGGGTCTAAGGAACTACAGAAGAAAAATAGAAAAAAAAATTACTGCATCTGTCCTGAATGTGTAGAGACTGTCATTTCTACATACCAAAAATGTAGCATAACAACTATTTACATAGAACTCAGGCTGTACCACCATCATATCTACATAATCCAGATATCATTCAAAGACTAGAGCAGGACATACCCAGGTTCTGTGCACTACTGCCCTAATTTCTACAGGGGCTTGAGCACCGATCTATTTTGGTATCTGTCCTTAAGACAATTCATAAACACCAAGGGACAGCTCTATGAGATACTATACAATAAAGACCATATTACTAAATACTTCAAACATTTATTTTAACTTCAATTTTAAGTTGCTTAAATATACAAACATGTTGCATTTCTTATCTCAAGCAATACTTTAGAAAGCACTTAGGCATGTTTCTATTCCAAATGACACGATTAGTTTTAGTGTAGCCCAAAATCCTCCACAGACCTCACCAGCACCCTTTTCTAATTTAACCTGTTTTGAATAAGGATGGCAGGTTAGTGCCTTCTAATGCCAGTATGCATAAGTAGTCACTTGGTTTGTTTATGAAAATATGGATTCCTGGGAAGTTTAGTAGATCTGTAGAGAAATGACGTTTAGTCCTGTTCACAAGATCTCATGCATAGCACTGAAGAACCAATAAAAAAAGAAACCAAGTTGTTGACAAAAATTCTCACTTATTTGCAAACTGCAAGGACCTTTAAAGAAGTCATTAATATTCATGCTGCAATAAACTTCAGTAATTACCAATAGAAGGTACTTGAGCTTACATGTATTAACAACTTTTTAAGGTAATTAACAATCTTCTAATTCAGAATATGCTGTTTGCTGGAGAATCTCCATCCGCTTAATTTCACCTTTGTGAAGCATTATATTGGATATAACATAAAATAGAAAAACAATATAAATGTTACAAGTAAAATATTTAATATATCTGCATGTGGGCACACATATGACACTGTACTTTGATACAACATTCACTGGGTCATGAAATGTTTTGAATACTCTAATGAATTTCAAAGTTCATGTCAGATACATAAATCAGTTAGCAAAGTACTCATGGTGAGAGAACAGGTAGACTTTGATTAGAGCTTTCAGTGAAAATATTACAGCACTTTCTACTTCATGAAAACATAATTTGCAATCATTGTGAATATCTCAATGTCTCAGCATATTTATATTACTTATAGGTAAACTCTGAGCATTTCGAATTCTCTGAAATTATAGAACCTAAATGTTGTGTCCTTAATAGTTTGGGAGGAAAAGCCAAACAAAACTGAACAACAGCTGGGGCGATAGTTCAGTGGCCTACATGCCTGCCTAGCAAGTACAAGGTCCTTAGTGCAATCCCTGACACCACAAATAACAAAGCAAAACAAAACAATGACAACAACAACAAAAAACTGAACCACAGTAAAGTATTCCACAAATGTAAAAACCATGTTCATAAGTTTGGGTGCTTTGAAATTTTCACATAAGAGATTGTAATAGGTGTATACAAAATTTGATATTTTTATTTATATTCATTTATATTGCTTAATATTAGATTTCATAACTAATGCTCTACTGCTCTACTCATGCTCCTTTTCATCTGTGTGACGTATCTGAGATATTTCACAAAGTGGAAAATTAAGTATAAGTTTACAAGTTTCATATGGTGAAGAATTACACAAATTTACTTGTCTCCCCTGACATTTCTAGTGACACGTTTCATAGCTTGAATTTTGGTCATCCTCCCAGGTCTCCAAGAACAGCAGGTCACATTCTAGAGCGCAGTCAAGCCAAGGAGGCAGGCACCAGCCCACAAGCACAGCGATCACTCCATCATTTTCACATCACATCCTATACTTCTTCCATCATTGACTTCAAAGTCTAACCTCTCCTAAAGATTTATAAGCAAGACACTGTTCTTCTTACTTTTTTGAAAGCGTATACTTACAGTCAGGAGGCATCTTTTCCATAAATACTGTGTAATATTCTTTAAGGAGTTCAAAATTTTCCTGATTAATAGTTTCTTGCAAAGAAACATCACCAAACCTAGGAAGTAGAAAAAGGGAAGGCAGTTTTAAGTTTATGAAATACCTCGAAAAAGTAATACTTTTCCTTTCTGAATGGATGACCGTATTCTCTTAAGTCTCTCAGATTTTAAGCAACCTTGCACCATGGTGACTTTTAAAAAAATCTCATCTCCATGGGCCCAGATTCAACAAATCTTTTCTAACAATACCAAAACAGCCTTCCAGCATCAAATGTGAATGCAGATGACACACTGTATGGAAAACATCATCTCTTGGGTGTACATAATCAATATTTAGGTAAAATCAGGTTTCCTGCCGGCCCTGTACCCCCTCTGCAGGGCCCCATTCTCTGCATATATAGAAAACCTTCTCTGTTATTTTTGTATCTCTTGTATCCTCTGCTGAAGCCATGCAGCTCGGTGAGGGCTCCAGAAGACCAGCCCCAGACACTGCCCTGGGCATGCTCTTGCATGTCCTTGGCAGCTGTAGGTCCAAGCACATCTCCCTGACCCCAAGGCTTCTGCAGACACTGTTCTTCTGCCCAAGCAGGCCTCCACCTCTGTACCGGTGCCTTCTGTGTCTTCTCTCAGGAATCATTTTCTTCCTACATGTCACTGAGAGCGCTGTCATCTTTTTGAGAGCTTTCTCGTTCAAGCTTAGAGTCCATTTGTCTTTCTGTACAAGAATGCTGGAGAAATGCATTCCAGTACTGATGTCCCGCCAAGTCTGTTACTTTACATGTCACTGCGATTTGTCCCCCACACTTCAGCTAGAAGAAAATTAAATACTGAAACCACATGTTTGCATGGATAACTTTTAAGCTTGTCCCCACTTTTGTCATTATGTAGGTTCAAAGATGAAGCATCACTTTAAAGTTTTTCTCATAGTTTACCAATATTTTAAAATGTCTGGTCATACTTCACTCCTTTTTCTTTATCACTACTATAATTACATATTTAATTGCTCTCCTAAAGTTTTCCAAATGCTCTAATGCTGTGTGTCCAGCTTCCTTCCCTTCCAGTCTATCCTGTAGTGCATGCTCATATTGTTTGTTTACTCAGCAAATGGCTATTTAATAACTGTGCACTACCATTGTACTGTGTATAAATGAGATCTTGGTAAAGTTATCCTAACCCACCTATCATCAGATCAGCTCATGGATCTTTAATGATTTTCTACCCTCCATAAAGACAACATTGTTCCCTTAGTTTAACATTTAACTCTCTACAAAGGCCTTGGAAGACACTTGTGGGAATATACTTCTTTTTTATCAGCTCTGTTGTAATTCTTTTAAGAATTTTCACATATGTTCCTCCGCTGTCTAGAATATTTTACTTTTCTTCTTGAACAAATTCATCCCTATTTCTCTTCCAAAGTCAAGGAAGGGCTCAGCTTCTCACTGAGGCCTGCCTCATGCACTCATTGTCTACCCATGAAATATTTTCTTTCTTACACACTTTCTGTGTAATTATTGACTGTGGGTGTGACATGGTATAATACTTGGTAACTTGTCTCCCTAACTGCACAGTAGTTCCTTCAGGATGGGGTCAGATTCTGTGCTTCTTGTCACCTTCCTTCTCCTTGAAGAAGACACTTGGAAAAGCCATACAAAATCTAGCCTGTGTTCAATACCCATACTGAATTATTTGTGGAATAAAGGAAGATGCTTCCAGGAAAATCTATAGAAGACTTTGGTTTCAGTATGACAGACTCTATACGAGACAATGAAATCAATGAGAATTTTTAAAATATCACCTTTGCTGAAGTAATATAGTATTACGCATTAAATAGCTGTGTCCTCACAAAATTTATGGGCTGAACCCCTAATTCCCAGGGCTACAACATTTAGTGATGGGGCTCTCAGAAAGCACCAATGGTTAAGTGAGGTTAGGAGAGTGGGCCCTGATCCCACAGGATTAATGTCCTTGTAAGAAGTGACTCTCCTTAGCCACCCCAACCCCCACATGTGCACAGAGGTCACACAAGCACACACACAGAGCAAGGTTGGCCACCTGCAAGCCCAGAAAGAGCCCTCAGCAGAATCAGCCACATGGTCGCTGCATTCCAGGACTTTCCAGCCTCATCCATAGTGAGAAACACTTTGTGCGATTGTTTCTAAGCCACCTACTGAGGCCACAGTCTTTTGAAAGAGCAACCCAGATTGACCAATATAATTAGTATCACATTGTTTAAGGAGAGTCTTATAAAATATGTTTTGCTTTCAGATAAATATACAGCAAAAGTACAGCTATGTAGAGCTGTGTGCCTAACACTCGGATGCTTCCTGGGGAAGCAATTCAAAATTGTGAACCAGAAGACAGAGAAGCTGAGAAAAGAGAGGAGTGTTCTGCTGAGGTCACTGTCAGCGTCAGTGGTGTTCAGTTGTGGCCTTCTGCCGACTCTCAGCATTTCCCCCTTTTTCAAAGCTGTATATTATACTTCCTGCAGGTCTGAAAAATGCATTTTAACATGCAAGCAAGACAGGAAGGAAAGATACAGTCAACAAGGTGGCTGCAATGGAAACAGTCACAGTGACATGATCAATGCAATTTAGTCTGATCTGGACACTAACTTGGCTTCAAACATTCTGTCTAGTCCTTGGAAAGACATGGAAGAGGGTTCTGCTTCTCCCGAGACCACATTTATGAGCCTTGATTTATTAGTGTAACCCCTGAATGGCCTAATATGCCAAAGAGCACACAACTTTAGTATGGTTGTGCTCTTGTGCACAAATTGAATGTACTTTATTCTGGAATATTGATCACTATGAGCACTAAATTGGCTGTTTGAAATTCAATAGGATTATAATTAGAGATTTTATTTTAGTAAAAGACCCCGGTAAGGAGGTAATACATGCTTAACAAGTCATGGCAAGGAATATGCATTTCACCTTAAAACTTCCTAATGGGAAGGAGCCAGTAGAAAGTGGATTATAGACAAGAAAGCATTTTAATTAAGCAAAGACTGTCAACCTCTCCAAAATGTGTCTGTGGGTGAACTTCACCAGCTAGATGAAAAATTTGTTCTCTAAAATTGTTTAGAATTGAGTTCCAGAAATCTGGACTGCTCCTTACATTAAGCATAGTTTCTACATGTGACATATGTCAGGTACAAAAATTAAATTCTGTCATTGTATGAGCTTGTTTGTTTGCTTTCAATAATGACTCCGGGAATGAGGTCAACAACTATTCGTTGTTTGAGAAAGTCACTTCAAAAAGTATGCCAATGTTACCTGACAGTAGCTGTTACAATAAATAAAACAAAGGGGAGAAAAATAGACTGTGTTTTAGGCCCACCAAATTAAATTTTTAATTTTTCATGTATTTAATTCACACACATGAACATCAAATTACTAAAATTTGATACAAATGTAGGTGTTTGGGAATGAAAATATAGCAATCCATGTGAAAACTTTGGTATTGACATGAATATTTTCCTCCATGTCACAGAAATGCTTATGTTTGATTTGGGCCAGAATTCCTTAAATATAAGTGTTTTACCTTGATATATCACATGGTTCATTAGAGATTTAAAAGCAAATTTTTTATTTTGTTTATTATTGTTATTATTATTTGTCTTTTTTGAGAGAGAGGGTCTCACCATACAGTTCAGGCTGGCCTTGACCTTGCATAGTAGCCCAGGTTGTTCTCGAACTCACACCAATCCTCCTGTCTCAGCCTCCCAAGTGCTGGGATAGCAAGTGTGCATTACCATGTCCAGCTAGAGCTAGTTTTTTAAAAAGTCTATGTGCAGAAACATGGGGTTTTTCAGCATTTCCTTAAAATCAAAAAAAGAAAACCTGAATGACATCCTTATTCCCAAAACTTACCTCTCAGCAAGAGTTTGCTGTTCATTAATTCCCACGTTAAAGAGTACTGGGTAGACCTGCAGCAGCTGTCCTTCCTTGATCTGCAAAGGTAGCAACTCAAACATCCTGGCTGGAAGCTTCACTTCTACCACGTAGTGTTCCCTGCGGAAGGGAGAGTTGGGGGAACGAGGTTTATTTATTGCATCAGTTTTCTGTTCTTTTAAATTCATTGGGAAAAAATGATAAAGCTTTGAATATTGCACCGACAGAGTCCTTGGCTGCTGTGTATTTATTTTCTATTCATCCACTCAAGAAATATTCTGTAATTTCATTATGAAATTAGATGGTACAAAAAATGATTAAGTTTTGCTCACATATTTGATTTCTTTATTTACTCTTTAGCTCCATAACAAAGGGGGTATATTTGATCCATATTTTTTATGTACTTAAGGCTGGGTACATAGATAGACTCAATGTTTGTTCTCTTGCTATTTAAAAAATCCCATCAGCCTCAAGAAGAAGTAATTTAATAATAGATTTTATAATATAGTAAAGCCTCATAAGCCATATCATTTATAGTATTTCTTGCCACAGCCAGATTGCTATTATTATTGATGAATGCCCTGTTTGGAATGCCCTGATGGAAATGAAATGGCTTAATTATTTAAGAAGTAACCTTTTGGAATCCTGCACATTTAGCAACTTGCACAGAAATGAAAAACACTTTTACTGAAAACTTCCACCCGAAATTACCCCTACTGTTTAATGTTGAAATTTTAGGCTTCATAACATGTCAGTCAAAGGAGTGGCTTGAGTATTTTGAAAATTTAGATGCAATCTGAACTGAGTACAGAAATGTAGAGGTTAGCCTAGGTGTTTGGAAAATCTACATGTTTCTAGAACTGGAAGAGTTGTGGGTTGTGATGCATGTACTGGGAAATGGAGCAAAAATTGCAAGTCTCTGTGAAAATCTTTTAAATTTTTCCTCCTTTCATATCAATAAGCACTAAAGATCACTGACACTGAGCCATACCTTTGCCTGGCTGTGAAGCAGAGGCTTAACAATAACCATGGGTCCAGCGGCATGGATGCCAGCATGGCCTGTGGATTGGTAGGCACAGCAGTTTTCTTGTTGAATTTCTTGCAATGCCCTGTACTGTTGCCCCAACTAACAGAAAGCTGAGGTTTAGCTTTTAAAAAATATTGAGGCATCAATGCTTATACTTAAAAGTTGCTCTGACAGTTGAGCTATATTATAACATTTTCTTTTTTTTTGTCTTTTTGAGACAGGGTCTCGCTATGCAGTTGAGGCTAGTCCTGAGCTCACTTTTGTAGCCCAGGCTGGTCTCGAACTCGCACCAATCCTCCTGCCTCAGCCTCCCGAGTGCTGGGATTACAGGCATGAGCCACCACACCCGGCTATATTATAACATTTTCGTCACAACTTTTTATCAGCTTATTTAAGACATGACAGTCACAAATGCATACTGTAATTCAGAGTATTAGCAAATTTACAGGTTTGTGCATCCATAGACATAATCCAGTTCTAGAACGTTTCTAATCACCTTAAAAAGACCTCTCAGGCCTGTCACTGGCACCCCCAAGGTCAGCTCAGGGAATCTTTTGTTTTTATTTTTCTATTTCCTTGAATGGATTCATATGGTGTGTGGTCTTTTCTAGGTGGATTTTCACCTAAGTTTTGCAGTTATCCACATAGTGTTCTTTTCTTTCTTTCTTTCTTTCTTTCTTTCTTTCTCTCTTTCTTTCTTTCTTTCTTCGGTCAGGATCCTATTGTATAGGTACCTCATAACCCATTTTATTTGCTCATTTGAAAGTTGTTGGTTACCTGGGTTACTTCATGATTTGGGTTGTCCTCAAAACTGTGGCTATGAATGATCAGGTAAAACCTTTTGGATGGAAACATGCTTCATTCTGTCTTGCTAATATGCTTAAGAGTAACATGGTGGCTTTATTGAAAGAAACTGCTTATTTAGAAAATGGCTGTTCCATTTTACACTCCTTCCAGCAGCATAAAAAATAATCTAATTTTGCACCTGTCCGGCAGCACTTGTTATTGTTTGACTTTTCAACCTAAAGTATATTGGTGTCTACTTGTAGTCTGAATTTTAGCCTCCTCACGATGTTGCCACTGTTTAGAGCTAGCATACTTCCTGTATGTTGTCTGCTCCAGATGATCTGGTGAGCTTCCCTTCAGTGCTGGGAAAACCGTGACTATTTTTCACTTTTAATAATACACTTCCCAGGAATATACAGAGCTCTGCTACTTCCTAGATATGTGTAAGAGCCAGGTTATTCCTTTTTGGTGTCACAAATCACAAATGAGGTATTAATTTCCAGATAAAGGACTGTGTTTTCCAGATAAAGAGCATGTGAATGTGTACATGCGTGTGCGCACATGAATGTGCACCTGTGTGTGGAAGAAACAGTCACCTCAACTTTCCCTCAATCATATGGCTTAGGAATCTTACACAAAAAAATTTTATATGATTTTGTTTGCCATAGGTAGGAAAACAAAAGCTTATGCTGAACGTTCTTTACACTACCCCCTCTTAGCTCAGGCTAGTACTCTTCCTATTGTACACTGTCACCTGAGAATGTCTCAAGTTTTAAATAATTCTATGCAGTGTGCAAAAGTGTGAACATTACAATGACTAAAAGCTGGACAGCTTCTAATTGAAGCACCTTATGATCTTTCTTTTGGAGTTATACATTACGTGCTACCATATCTCTTATATTATTTTTGATATTTTGCTCATTGGATACTGACCTTCTAAGCTGTTTATTTAAAATCCTTCTCAGAAATTTCACAAAGTGAAAGTGAATTGTTAAACATAAGAAAAATGGTTGTACATGCCCTTGACATGGGAATATAACTTTGCTAAAATGTTGTTGCTTTTAACCGAATTTAATTTCAAGTTGTCTCAAGAATTATAAAGTTTGGGGTCAGTGAGATGGCTCAGTGGCCTAAAGCAACTGCTTAGGCAAGCTTAGGAAACCGCAGGGACCACGGTTCAATCCCTGGCACCACATGCTGCACCAGTCCCACCCTCATGGCAGGCTGAGCTGACCATAACATACATACATACATACATACATACCCATAACATACATACATACATACATACATACAGTTTAAGAATTACGAAGGTAGTAACTAAACAATTCCCACAAAAGTAAAAACATCAAGAGCTCTAGAATAGGTAGGGGTAAAGAGAAAAATATTACCTTCTCATGCATGCTATGATTTTAAATTTCTAGTATTTCACAGAGGAACATTATCATACTCAGCTTACTGTATGTACATTTATGAGACTGTTACAAGCTTTTTAAAAACCTTCTCCTGACCAAAGGAAAGAGAACAAAAGAAAATTCCTGAAGAAAGCTGAATTCTTCCAGGCTCCTGATTTTGTCTGGAGGTAACAGCACTCGAGTGATGCACTAGACGGTCTGCAGTGGGCGGCACTCACCGTCTCCCTGTTACAACCGGCAGGACATCATTGGATTTGCCTTCAATTATTTTAAAAGCTACTTTCTTCAAATCAGAAATGCCAACCGCCATGTCCTCTAGCATTCCGATTTCATCACCTAAACAAAGAGAGAGGTGCCTTGGTACAAACACAGCATTTAAGGAAAATGTCAGCAGCCAGTGCTCTCCTCTGCTGGGGCTTGTTCTAGTGTTTTAGTGAAAAAGTTTCTCAATGCAGCAAATCCGTTCTACACACTTTTCTTCATAGACTGAAGGTTTTCATTAGCAAATAATTAGGACCCTTAAGAGTGGCTTCTATAAGTCAACATACTCTTTAGATAAGAAGAATGTACACTTTCGCTAGACAGTTGGAGATTTTTAACCCTTTTAGGAAATAAACATCATGCAGATGTCTTTTTATTGACAGAATTGATGTTTGGCTTCTACAAACAAAGAGAGCACTGCACTGATGACCACTGACCCATTCTCATGGGTCTGTGAGGAAATAGTTAAGACTCTCAATCAGCACTATCCAACAGAAATAGAGTGTGAGCTGAGTAAATAATTTTACATTTCCTGGTAGGGATCCTTTTAGAAGAGCAAAATAATAAAGAAGCAAAATTAATTTTAACAATACATTTTACTTAATCTACTATATCCAAAATGACATTTTAGCTCTATGTCAATATAAACTATCAATAAATGATATAAAATAATTTTGCTAGTCTCTCAGGTTGGGTGTGTGTGACTAGAACATATTGATTGGGACGAGGCATGTGTCAAATGCTCCATATACATGTGATCGTACTGTGCCAGACTCTGCAGTTCCACATCTCACATTGCAGACTTCAAACTCTAGTCAGTGAATCTATGTTGGTTGGCCAAGTACCTTTTTTATTATAAAGGAGGCCAGATAGCTACACAGAGGTCCACACGGAAGTAATCCGTAATTGTATTCTCGAAACATAATGGGAGGCAAAAGAAGTTAAAACATGAACGAATGCAAAAACTAAAAGTTGTATTAGTTTAGTAAGACTTGCTCCCTTGACTCGCAGGTAAGCATACCTGAGCAGGTGATGCTTAAATACCCTTAGAACAGCACCATGACTTTAGCCTGCGCTAAAGTGATACTCACTGTACGTGCTCAGCAGCCCCTCGTATTGCACTACCAAGCCCACCGTGTGCAGCTGCTGCAGGAAGTCGGGGTCATGCAAACTCGTGTGCAGTTTGATGATGAATCCGCAAACCAACCCAGCAAGCTAAAATGGAATCATTGGAGAACTTTATTGGGGGTCTGGAGGCTTCAAGTACTAAATAGTTTATATGTGAGACATTGCAAATTTAATCTAATCTTCTAAGGTATGTGCAACAAAGATACCGCTATTTATATAAATATACAAAAATAAATTGCAGTCTCTGGCTCAACAAAGCACTGTGTAAAAGGATTGGGAAAAGCATCCCTGAATAAGGATAAAATACGGAGGCTGGAGTCAGAGCAATGGGACTCCCAGTTGTATGTGGGCTATTTCTGCACAAGAGACCACGAAAGATGATTAAGCACTTCCGGATAGTGCTATTGTTATTGTTTGCACATGTAGAAAATCGAGGAGAGCATGTCACTCACAGAGTCACTGCATGCAAACCGTCGAACATACCAGAAAAATGCGTGGCACCTGCTGAGCAGCTCCAGGGCCCTCCCGAAACAGTGCGACAGACAATAGGGCATTTTGGTTACAATTCCCTTTGAATGGACCATCCACAAAAGGAGGCTTTTGGTCACATTTCTATGTGTTCTGTCTGTAAATTCAACTAGGCGAGGATGGGATAAAGGTAGATGAGGAGCAGGCTTGCTTTCGCACAGCCCTGTGAAAGCTGGCATGGCAGCGTGAATGGGGACCGAGGTCAGCGAAAAGATGGTTCTGTCAGATCTCGCTGCCAGGCTTTGCTGCTGTGGAAGATGATTCTATAGGCAAAGTAAGAAAGTGTCGTGCAAAGCTGGGTTCATGGGTAAACTGTGAAGATGAGGGGCTGCAAACAGATCTCCATGCCGCGTCCGACCATGCTGCTTGCCGTGCAAGCCAGAGGCCCCTTGCTGATGCCGCAGTCAGCCCTCTGTGCTGTTTCCCTTCACACTTGTGCCCTTTTCAACCAATGTGTATATTTCAGAAGTTTAGCCCTCTCTTTTCAGAAAGAGAAGTGAACACTAAGTGGGAGTTATTCAGTGATCATTCATTATGACTAAGAAAACCTCAAGAACCCAAACCTCAAGGAAAGCCTCTCTTTAAAGGGAAATTGCCAAGAGAAGGACTCCAGCCTCCTGTTATGGTTTATGTCTAGTTGTCCCTCCAAAGTCTCACGCAATCATGAAGTGGGTACTTCTAGAGTTTGAGACTTGACTAGGATCCACTGGGATTATGCGTTTTAGTACCGGTGAGATTATGGGTCTGAGTACTGCTGGGAATTATAGGTGTGGCCTGAGGTGAATAGGCTAAGGCAGAGAGCCTGATGTAATGTAAAGAGAGACAGAGAGACAGACTAGCACTGTTGCTCTGCTGCCCTGATTGGTTGGTTGCCTCTGTTACCATTTTGTTGCTGTTCCACTGCCATGAACTGTGGCTCTCAGCCATGGGCCTCTCTGCCTTGGAGCCAGCCGAGTATGGACTGAAACCTCCAGTAACTGTGAGCTGAATGAATCTTTCCTTCTTTCACTTTGAGTGTCTGGTATTTGTCTCAGCAACAAGTAAAAAGTGACTGAGATGCCTCATCAAATAAAACGTCTTCATGATGCAGGGCTGCCCTGTGCCAGGGAGGAGAACCAGGACCTACCGCTTGACTGAAGACGATGTCTCTCCGCAGCGTGAGCACCAGGCACTGGGGCAGGCTGTAGGCAAGCTCCTGCAGCAGCACGAACGTCAGGGACTGCTTGGCTCGGCTCACCACCTCTCCCATGCAGTCCTTCAGGGTGAGGATGAGTGGATGCAGCTGCTCGTACCAGTCTTCTGGGGAGGGGGCAAGAGCAGTGCGACAGGTCCGTGAAGGTGCTGGCAGCCTAGCACCCACTTATTAGTATTCAAACTCTCCTATTTCATATGTACAATCCTTATGCACTATTAGGGACTCGTGTGACCAATAGGTCAAGGCATGTGGCCCTGGATGGCTTACCATGTGCCTAGTAGATCAGGAAAGTACAGTTCTGTGGAGACCGTGAGAGATTAGCACGTGGGCCAGCAAGCAGGGGTGAGAACGCACATCTACATGCGGGCATACCCGAACAATAGCTTAGAGACTAGATGAAGGCAAGAGGGAAAAAAAGCGAAAGCGCTCCTGCTCGTGATCTCTCGGGCCAGCACAGCCAAGCTCTTGCGGCTTCCCATTCTGTGGCTTCCGCCTTCTTGGGCTGAACTGCTCCTTGACCCTTTCGCTAGCACCCAGAAGCACAGAGCCACCTGCCCTGTGTGAGTGTCCCACGCTCTGCTGCTAACCTGTAAGCCTGCCGGCTGGATCCCCTTACGTAAGTACACGTGTATACTCTCTTGACTTTTTTTTCTAGTGAACCCTAACTAAAACAGCTTCACGAGGACTGGATTGAAGGATCTCTAATTTCAGTGACTGCGCTGAACACTACAAGTCTACAGTCAGCCCAGCCAACCCCTGGACCACCACATAGGGATGCTCGTGACACAGCTGCGCTATGCCTTCTCTTCAGCTTCTCCCTGTCTTCCGAGCATGGCTTTGTGTTAGAGGGAGACGGGTTTGCTTACTATTAACTGAATTTCCATAACTTGCCACAGTGCTTAGTGTGTAACACAACTAGGAAATTTTAATCGAATGAGTAAAGTTACAATAAATGCCAAATTGTTTGTTTGTTTGTTTGTTTGTTTGTTTATGCCAGGTGTTATGGTTTGTATCAAGTTGCCCTCCCAAAGCCTCAGTAGTCATGGGGTAGACTTCGAGAGTTTGTGACTAACTCCTGGTCCACTAGAATTACAGTTGTGGGTGCTGCCAGAATTATGGGTGTGAATGCTGCACGTGGCCTGGGCAGGTAGCCTGAATGCATCTTAAGGGAGAGAGACGCTCTCTGTAGCCATTGCTGCTGCTAGTCCTCCATTTTGTTCTTGCTGTTTTCTGAAGGGCTGCCCTCTGCCATGTGCTGCTCTGCCTTGGAGCTGGCTGAACATGGACTGAAACCTCTACTAACTGTGAGCTCAACAAACCTTTCTTTCCTTCATTTTGAGTGCTGGGTATTTGTCCTAGCAATGAGAGAAGAGTAACTGAGACATTGGGATTCAAACTTGGGACCCTGTCTTTGCCAGGCAGGCTCTAGGCCCCTGATCTCTATCCCCAAACCCAAAAGTTTTTAAATGTATACACAAACATAAGGAAATCACATTTTTGCAGTATTTGGGATTCAAAGCTGTACAACACATCTGCCTAGATTTCTAAAATGTATGCATTATGGCGTTACCTGTGCTCCTGAACTTAATTTTTTCCATAACTGTGGTCCCAAACCCACCGGGATGAGAATCAAATCAGACAACCCCGTAAGGTCAACTTTGGACATTCTCAGTGAATTTGATGAACTTCTTGTCCAATGTGAGTGATTTGACTCATTAATGACTAGCTAAGATCTTGAAAGAGTGATGGGGAACAATAAAAAGTCGCAGTCACTGTTGTGTCATGTCTGCTCTCAATTATTGTATGCTGAGGGGCAAAGATTAGCTGAAATAAACCAGAATGGTAAGAGATGTAACGAATGATTTGAAGTTACTAAAAGACAAGGTTTTATTAGCACACTCTGCAAATGCTTGTGTGACGCTATAACATACATTATACTGGCAATATCGGGAGCTAGTTGTTTTTAGAGCGTTGCCGACTTAATGTTATTATAGAAGTCAAAACAGAAGGAAAAGAAGTGTGAAGTGAGAGCCTATTACGTCTGTAGTCATTAGCTAAAGCATTTCCTTATATGCAGCCTATAATGAAATATGACCCATTTTAATATAAATAAACACCAATTAATTATTAATTTTCCTGCCACCAGTACATGTGGCATGGAAAATAGGATTACATCATTTAATTTCATATAAATAGCATCAATAGATGCAAAAGACTCAGATATTTCAATATACTTTTCCTATCTCAATTCTTTTCTCTCTCTCTCTCTCTGTCTCCCTCTCCTTCTCTCTCTCCCTCCCCTCCTTCTCTCTCTCCCTCCCCTCTCTCCTTCTCTCTCTCCCTCCCCTCTCTCCTTCTCTCCCTCTCCCTCTTTCCCTCTCTCCCTCTCTCTCCTCTACCTCCCTCACCCTCTCTCCTTCTCCGTTTCCCTCTCTCTCTCTCCTTCTCTCCCTCTCTCTCATTCTCTCTCTGTCTCCCTCTCTCCCTGTCTCCCTCTCCCTCTCTCTGTATTCCTTTCCCTTTCTCTCTCTGTCTTCCTCTCTCTCTGTCTCCCTCTCTGTCTGTCTTCCTCTCCCTCTCTGTCTCCTCTCTCTCTCTTTCTCTCTCTCTGCCTATCTTGCCTATCTCTCTGCCTCTAATTGTTGTTGTTAATATGAAGTGGAAGATTAATACACGCACAGAACAAAACACTAGTAGAAAATACCAATGTACTGACACACAGATGTACATGTCAAAAAAAAAAAAAAAAGCAGGTTGCAAACAACTTTTCTTGTGCTTGGTTCTGTAGATCCATCTCTGTTGGATTCTGATGCACAGTAGGTGGCCCTGCTCCTTCAGCCTGCACGGAGCTGCTCCGTCTCTCACTCTGTTCGAGCAAAAGATTTTCATTTCCTTTTCTTTCCTTCCTGCATCTTCACACAGCCCCCCAACAGCTACTGTTTAAATAGTTCCTATCACACTGTCCTGTGGCAGGACGGCAGTACATTGGTCATGAGGTGATACACTGTCTCATTAGAAAATAAAACATCAACTTAAGAGCTCATTAACTTACTTTTTTTCCCCTTGAAGGACAGTAAATGAGACGTCAAGCTAATCGCGGTCCTTAGAGGTGGGGCCCTCGGAAGGGCACTGGGCTGCAAAGACACTAACTGGTGCAGTGGATCATTCCACGGATCGGTTCACAGCTTACCGGGGTGTGGAAAGGTGGTGGCAACCTTAGAGGCGGGGCCTGGCTGGAGGACATAGGTCACTTGGGAGCTGGCCCTGTCCCAGCTGCTCCCCGCTCTCTGCTTCCTGGCTGCACTAGACGTCTCCATTCATGAGCACCCCGCCGTGATGCTCTTGTCCCCAAACTGGACTGAGCCCCTGAAACTATGAGTCGAAATAAACCTTTCTTCCCCCAAGGCGATTTGCTCAGGTCTGTTGTCACAGCAGTGAAACTCTCACTGGCATCGTGAGCAAGGTAAGACATCTTCAAGAGAGCAGTGGGATTACGACAGGACTACACTAAGTCTCCTACGGAGAGACATAAATGACAAAGCTAAAGATACACATTTTCTCAAAAGAAACAAATCCCCAGATAAAAGAAAGCTGCGTGAAATGCAAATTGCAATGCCTAGAGATTTTCTTCTCCAGCAACATTCATGTTTTGAAATAAACACACTGAGCTACAGCAAGCCAAGAAAGGCAGGGCTCATTCATAAAGAGCCTTGGGCTCCAGTGAGCACTCGAAATATTCTGTGAAAGGAACAGAAAATGATGTCGTTTTCTCTTTAAATCTTTTTTTTTTTTTAAGACCACTAGCCCTTAACAGTCTTGAGAGTGCTGTTATTGTTCTTCACACTTGTATTCTTCCACACACCGCCATTTATATGGTGTTTGTGTTATCCTCCAGAGAAAGCTATTTTTTGCTTAATGATAAAAATGGGATTCATTTTGCATTATCTGTTAAAAGAAATTCTGAAACAGATATACATGCGCTTTTCTGTGTTTGGCTTCTTCAAGTTTCAGCTAAGATTTTACATACGCATATATGTCTATATACACATATATATGTGTATACATATGTACACATATATAGACATGTATACATATATGTGTGTGCATGTGTGTGTCTGCATGCACACACGTGCGCACACACACACACACACACACACAGCTGGGAAGTTGAGCAGGTAAAAGCACACACACACCACAATATTGTCACTGCACCCAGACCTCTCACACAGCTCACTGGCCTCCCAGGCACTTAAACGTGATTCCTCCTGTGGGCTCCCTTCAACGACCGAGGGAAACAGCAAGATAATGTTTTAGTGTTTCTATAAAAACTCACTGAGACTCCTTAACCTTGAGACCAACAGGCGAAGTCTTTCCTCAGGAAAGCATAAGATACATGTGGCTTAGCTGAGCTTTTCTTGAGCTTTGTAAAGGGGGCTGGAAGCCATCCAAGCAGAGCTCTGTTTTCCAGCCCTTCACTCGCTTCCCTCACATATTCAAGAGAAGCTCGCTGAAGGATTCAAAGAATGACTGCGGGTGCCCCACCTCCGCCACACGCCATCTATTTCCTGTACAGGATGTTCACGTCCTCTGAGCTCAATGACTCATGTTACTCAGGAGAAAAATAAAAGAGCCCAATAGCAACCAACTGTAGCAGCATATAATGCCTTCTTTCCAATTTCTAAGCCATTTTCTTCTCAGGTGCTTGATCTTCTTTCCTCACTTAAAATAATTAACTTCACAAAAGCTTGTGACCATGGTTATTGGTGTTATCACAACTTTTCAGACACAGAAGAAAAAGGAGAGTTTAAATGTTGCCCCTTCACCAAACCTTATGGAAAGAGATTAGAGAACACAAAGTCCCATCTCAGGGGATTCACCTAGGGAAGGTGGTCAACTGGGAAGCCAGTCAGGATGGCCAAAAATTAGTGGCGGTGACTTGGAGACAAGTGTCAGAACTGCAACCTCAAGCACACTTATTTATTGCAAAACACAGCCTTGAAATTAAATCTCAGTGTGGAGGTTTTCAGTTAGGAAACCACTCACACATGGACATCTTTGGTCTTAAAAGATAAGCAAGGAAAAAACGTGCTATGAGATCTGCAACCTGGCCTAAAAGAAGGGAGACTTAAATTTTCAATGACTTGAGGTGAACAAAGACTAGATTCTCACCCTAGAGAGGTTTTGTGTGATGCCCAAATGGCAGATATCACAAAAATCATAATGAGTTCAGAGGTGTGGACAGGGGAGGCATCAACAGCTCGGATCATAGACTTGTTTAGGACTTTGAAGTACCTATGCCTGACATACACCAAGATATAGCTACAAGGTGCTGCTCGGATTGAGATCTTTGTCTTGCAGGATACCTCTGGAATATGAATGCTGGTGTAAACTCCATAGTGTGTAGCAGACAGCTGAATTACTGAAAAGCTTTCCTCCTTGGATACGTTATAGCTAAACTTTCAAAGACTAAGATCACATGAGGTCAATTTGCATAGACCCTGGGCACCTGCACACAGAAGGCCTCTAAATACTCAGACATATTCCACAGATGAACTATACAGAAAGTAGGTCAATTTCAGACAGCAGATAAATACATAAGAAATAAATAGCAAGGCCCTTGCATAGGTTCTAAGGCTTGGCTGCCTTGAGTCTTCTCACTGGCCACTCAGAATACCCTCTTCCATGTCTTCTGACCATTCTTTATCCTTATGACTCATATCCTACCCCTGATCTAGGAATGTAGGTCTTGGTTTATATTTATCTTATCTTAATCAGTGCTCACCGTCTTCCTCACATTATCCATTCTGTCCATCAGCTTTTCTCCCTAAATACTATGGTAAAAAAAACACAATATAGTTAACCTCTAAAGGAAAAGGGTATGTTCTGCCTAACTGATTTGGAGAGGTCAGTCAAAGACCATGCAAAGCCATTGATCTGGGGTCCTGGTGGGAAGTGGTATGAAGAGCGTGGGTGTGTGGGGAAGCAAACTGATCACTCATGGTCAGCAAGCAAAAGAAGAACAGAAAAGGACCATGGTCTTATGAGCCTCTATAAGGTCACCATTCCCTCGGTGACCTGAAAATTTCCTAGAAGCCTCTGCTTGAAAAGTCACATGAGCTCCCAGAAGTGTCACATTTACAGACTTTACTCTGTGAACCTCTGGTGAGCCCTCAAGACCCAAACTAGAATGATCTCTTTCTGTCTCTGTTTCTGTCTCTGCCTCTCTCTCTGTCATTCTGTCCCTTTTTTAATCCACTGACATCTGAAAATCATTTGCTAAACAAACAGGAAGCTTATACACAAGGTCAGCAGAATGATGATACAAGCTATAAATCATAAACTCTGACCTGGAGTTCCTTAAAAGTATAGATAGGAAAGTGTGAGGTATAAAGTAATGCTTGTAAGGGCCGGCAGTATAGTTCAGCAGATTAAGCGCTTGCTTAGGGAAGTGCAGGGGCCAGGTTCAGTTTCTGGATCCACCTGCTGTGCCGCCCATTCTCCAGTGAGTTGAGCCGGTGACAGAGTCTGGGTATGCTGGCGTGTGCCCCTGTAATCCCAGCACTTGGGAGGTACAATCAGAAGGATCACTAGGAGTTAGTTGTGAGATCCTGTACAAAAAAAAAAAAAGACAGATAAAAGCCGGGCGTGCTGGCGCACGCCTGTAATCCCAGCACTGGGGAGGCTGAGGCAGGAGGATCGATGTGAGTTCGAGACCAGCCTGGGTTACAAAAGTGAGCTTAAGGCCAGCCTGAACTGCATAGTGAGAC
>PVJA010028901.1:0-27144 GCA_004027025.1 Myocastor coypus | reverse complement strand
GAAAGGGATGAATGAACTGCAGTGCGTCTAAGGAGAGTCACCCAGAGAAAAACATTCTCTCAGGCTTTCACAGAAAGCAAAATGGCCAAGCAATGGCCATGACTCGTCCCGAAGGCTAACACTAACAACAGTTCTACAAAGTACTGTCTATGGTCTCAAATTTAATCCTGAGGGGATTTGACCCTGGAAGATACAAAAACAAAAAAATGAATGTTAGCCGGGCGTGGTGGTGCATGCCTGTAATCCCAGCACTCAGGAGGCTGAGGCAGGAGGATCAGTGCGAGTTTGAGACCAACCTGGGCTACAAAAGTGAGCTCAAGGCCAGCCTGAACTGCACAGTGAGACCCTGTCTCAAAAAGACAAAAAAAAGAATGTTTAGTTATACAGGTCTTGCTTCTATTTGCCCTTGACCACCCAGCAAGAAAAAAAAATCCTTAATTACAATGCATGGAACGCAGAGCTAGATTGGTGAGATGAGTTTTAGGAGGCTTAGATTCAGTAGCCTCCAACATCACAAGCTTCATTGGTGGCACACTGCAATTGCAAAACCTTTGCTGTGTATGTATCTGCTTCCTCTTAGTCCAAAGAGAAGTATATTCTTTCCTTTCTTTCTTTCTTTCTTTCTTTTTTCTATGCAACATCAATAGGGAGGTGGGTCATGCCCACACACTGCACTCTATAGAATGATTGTGAGGACAATATGCAATATGTCAACTTTCAAAGAAAAGAAGGGGGAAAAGAAAAAAAATAGTAATGTGGATTTAAAAGGTTAATGTTTAATTGCTTGATCAATCTTATATACCTATATGTATTAATCTAAACTGATCTGATGATGAAAATATGTAATATAACCATTGTTAAATTTAAACAATAAAAAAATTGATAAAAAAAGTTGTAGAGTCACATCGTCTTCTGTGTTGTGTCCTTGAGGGCCGAGCCCTGTCAGACTGCCTATCTAATCCAGCTGCCTACAACAAAAGCTTAGTCTTATGCTTATGTGTTTTGATGTTATCATTATTGTTTTTCTGAGAGCATCTTAAATCATTCAGCAATTATATAATTGGTTACTGAAACAGTGTTCTTTTTTCCCTTTATGAATGTAGTACAAGATGTACAGGGTTTTGCTATGCAGACGAGACTCAGTGATTCTCCTGTTTTCAGCCTCCCCAGCAGCTGGGAAAACAGGTGTGCACCACCACACCCAGATTTAGGTGATTTCTTTGGATGTGCAAACCTTTTCAAAGGATGACATTGAAGTTGTGCATTCTTCCAAATATTTCCCATGCAGTACGGTTGTTGATTTCTCTGAGTGATTCCCTTCTATTTAGAACTTAGAAGGTGAATCTTTTTGATAACATGTTTATGCTCTAATGAAAACAGGATACATCTGCCAATGCTTGAATCCTTGCGTGGTTACAATAAAGCTTTTCACAATTTGTGGACAATAAAAGAAAAAAAAAAAACAGCCACATGAACTAACAAAAGATATGCAAAATGGGTAGATTTTTCTGTCACTCCAATATGATGTGCTATGTTTGGCCTAAATATCTTACCTGCGAAGAGTCTGATATATTCTTTAGTACAGCTGCTCATGAGAGCTACTATAGAGCCCATATGAGAAGTCATGTAACAAAAAGTGACAATGTAGGAAATGGAGAGAGGAAGAGATGTGAAAGCTAGACTAGAAGAAAAATCAAGTTTAAAAGAGAAAGATCAACTGTACTATATGTAAAAAAATAAATAAATTAAAACCTAAAAAAAAAAGGAGGAAGATGAAGATTCCTCCATAGTAACACCCTGGAGTGATATTATGGAGGAGTGAATTACACACAGTGGGTATTAAGGAGCACATAGAAAATGACATGTAAGATACAGAGAGGGGATACATATATACAAGAAATATGAGAGATGGACAGACGGATGGACAGACAGACAGACAGACAGATAGACAGACATAGATGATGAGAGTTGATAGAATGACAAAAGCACTTGCTTAGACAAGCTTAGGCAACCACAAGGACTGCAATTTGGTCCCCGGCACCACGTGCTGTGCCAACCCCACCCCCAAGGCAGGCTGAACCACCCATAATATTAAAAGAAAAAAAAATCATGCTTACCTAATAAATGGTATTATGATGTCATGTGTGCCTCTTAATAGGCATTATGACTTCAAATTTACCTCAAAATGGATATTATATTTCTCTTAGTTCATTGAGGAGAGAAGTGTTTGTACTAATATTGTTTAGACAAAGTTATCAGGTATGCATATTATGCAACATTACAATTATGATGCCATTGTTAACTCATGAAGTGTATTGTGATGTCATTTTTGCATCATAACAAGTATTCTGATGTCAGGGTGACCTCACAATTGGTATTATGATATCATTCTTCCATCATAATGGATATTAGTATGTCATGGTGATGTCAAAATGGGTATTATTTACATCAGCCATGCCTTATAATGGGTATTATGTTTACCTCATAAATGAATAATGCCATCCTCTTTGCATCATAGTGGTTCTTAAGAGATCATGGGTACCTCAGAAAATGCATTGTGGTGTCATGTTTGTGTCATAATGAGTATTACCATATAATAGTTACCTCATAAACAGTATGATGATGCCATGTTCACATCATCATGGGCATGTTATGGTGGACTTATAATGGGTATTGCAATGTGATGCATGCCTCATAACAAGTATGATGACATCATAAGGACTTCAAAAGGGGTACTATAAGGTTAGGGTTATCTCATAGTGGGAATTGTGACGACAAATTTGCATCATAATGGGTCTTACAATGTCATGCTCACCTCATGACTGTTATTGTGGTGTCACATATCACACATAATGTCTATTGTGATGCCATGCTTACTTCTTAATGGGTATTATAATGACCTATATGAGTTGTAATGGGTCTTATGACAAGTCATGTCTACTTATAAAGGGTATTGTGTTGTCATGTTTGCGTTATAATGAGTATTATGAGGTAAGGGTTACCTCATAATTGGAATGATGCTGACCTATTTGCATCATAATTGGTCTTACTTACCTCATAATCAGTACTGTGACATCATTTTTGTGTCATAATGAGAATTATGCAGTCAGCTTTACATCATAACAGGTATTATAATAACCTATATAGGTTATAATGGGCCTTATGATGTCATGGTTACCTCATAAAGGGTATTGTGACATCATGCATTATAATGTTGTATTTACCTTATAGTGGGAATTATGATAACCTAATGCATCATAATGGGTCTTATGACATCATGGTTACCTCATAAAGTGTTTTGTGTTGCTATGTTTGTTTCATAAGGAGTATTATGAGCTCAGTGTTACCTCATAATTGGTATTATGATCACCTATATGCATAATAATAGGTCTTATGACATCATGGTTACCTCTTAAAGGGTATTGTGATGTCAAATTTGCATCTTAATGAGTATTATGACATCAGGGTTAACTCATAATAGGTATTATGATGACCTATACATGACATAGTTGGTCTTATGATGCCATGTTTACCTTATAAAGTGTATTATGATGCCATGTTTGCATCATAAAGGGTATTATCAGGTCAGGGTTACACCATAGTGAGTGTTATGATGTCATTCTTCCATCATAATGTCTATTAGTAGGCATGGTTAAGTTAAAATGGGTATTGTGACATCATGAGTGCCTCATAACTGGAATTATGTGGTCAGCATTATCTCATTATGGGTATGATGATATCACGTATTACTCATAATGAGTGTTATGAGCTCATGTTTACCTCATGATGGGTATTATAATGTGCTTTTTGCATCGTAATTATTCTTATGATGTCATGGTTACCGTATAGACGATATTGTGTTGTCATTTTTGCATCATAATGAGTATTATGAGGTAAGGGTTACTACATAATGGGCATTTGGATGATCTATATGCATTATAATGGGTCTTGTGAAGTCACAGTTATCTCATAAAACATCTTGTGATGTTATGTTTGTGTCATAGAGTACTATGAGGTCAAGTTTACCTCATAATGAGTATTATCATAAGCTATATTCATCATAAAGAGCCTTATGATGTAATGATTTCCTCATACAGTGTATTATTATGTTGTGTTTGCATCATGTAAGTATTATGAGATCAGAGTCCCTTCATCATAATGTCTATTAATTTGTCATGATTACTTCAAAATGGGTACTATGACATCATGTGTGCCTCACAATGGGTATTACAACTTCATGTTTACCTCATGGTGGGTATTCTGAAGTCATGTATGCATCATAATGGAGCTTATGACATTATGGCTACCTCATGGGTCTGAGTACTGCTGGGATTATGGATGTGGCCTGAGACAGACAGCTGAGGCAGAGAGCCTGAATGTAATATAAGAGAGACACAGAGACAGACTTCTCTCCTGTTACTGTTGTTGACTGGTTGCTGTTGTTGGCCTGTTGCCATTGCTGCTGTTCCACTGCCATGAATCAGATGCTCCCTACCCTATGCCACTCAGCCTTGGAGCCAGCTGAATATGGACTGAAAGCTCCAGTAACTACGAACTGAATAAACCTTTCCTTCCTTCATTTTGGGTGTGCGGGATTTATCCCAGCAATGGGAGAAGAGCGATTGAGACATGTACTGTGGGATTTTACGCTGCCTGGTCCCAAACTGATCAGGCCTCTGCTGTGGAGTAATACTCCTGTGAGTGCCAAACTGACTGGGCCTCCTCCATAACCATTTTTAAAAGAATGTATCTTTTCTCCAGCATATGTTTTTGGCTTCTTTGTGAAAAATCAGATAGCTCAAGGAATATGAGTTTGCTTCTGAGTATTCTCTTGTATCTCATTCATCTGCATTTCTAATTTTGTGCTGTACCATATTATTTTTGTATATAAGCTTTATATTATAAATTGAAATATGGAATTGTGAAGCTGAGCACTGGTTTGAGTTAAAATATTAAGTCTCAGGCAAGAGAGATAATGTAGAGGTATAAAACATGTGCTTAGGCAAGCTTAGGCAAGTGGAAGGGACCATGGTTCAATCACAAGCACCTCATGATGTACCAGTCCCTCTACCAGGTTGGCTAGCCAACAAAAAATAAATAATAAAAAATAAGCCCCTTATAGCGCCATAAATATTTTAGGATGTTTTTCTAGTTCTGTGTAGAATTTTGCCAATGTATTAATAGGAGATGTGTTAAAACCTTCTACATGTAGCCTTTTTTATAACATATTTTCCAATTAGTTTTCCATATTTTAGAGTGTCTAGCACTGCCCAAAATTTACAATTTTTTCCTAATTTTTAAATATTTAGTACAGGACCTCACTGCACATGTAAGACTTGCAGTGATCCTACTGTTTTCAGCCTCCCCAGTGTTGGGATTATAGGCATGGTCCACTCCACCTAGTCTCACTGATGGGTTTGGCACACAGTCATCAGGATATGTGGTTCTAGGGATCAAATCCAGGTCCCTAAACCAGGCATAGTGGCATAAGTCTATAATCCCAGCACTTGGGAGGCTAAGGCAGGAGCGTCTGTGAGAGTTCAAGATCAACCTGGGCTATAAAAGTGAGCTCAAGACCAGCCTGAACTGCATAGTGAGATTCTGTCTCAAAAAGACAAAAATACATACATACATACATACATACATACATACATACATACATACATCCAGATCCCTGCACTTGTCAAGCAGGCAGTTAGACTGGAGAGCTATCTGGCCAAGCTCTGCATATAGCTTGTGATATTATGGCCATTTAAGTGATATTAATTTATCCTATTCAGTAATGTGGGATGACTTTCTATTTTCTAACACGCTCTTTAATGTCTTTCTTCAGCATACCATTGTTTTTATTATAGAGGTGTTTCACCTCTTTGGCTAGGGTGATTCCTATATAGCATTTTGGAACTCATGAATGGACTTATATTCCCAATTTCTTTCTTGGTGCATTCATTATTGGTATAAACATATGCTATTGACTTTTGCGTGCTGACTTTGTAACTTGCCACTTGGTTAAATTTGTTTATCTGCTGTGGTGAAACTTTAAGAGTTTTCTATGTAAAGGATCATATCATTTGCAAATCAAGATAATTTGATTTCTCTCTTCCTATTTGTATCTGTTTTACTTCCCTCTCTTGCCCAATTTCTTTGAGTAAAGTTTTCATTTCTACATAGAACAGGAATTATGAAAGTAGACACTGATTCATTCCTTATTTTAGAAGTAATACTTTTAGCATTTTCAGTATGATGTTGGTGTGATTTGGCAAGATGGCTAAGGTAATTGTCAATTTCTACTGGGTTATTGAAAAGAACAGTTAATGCTTAACTGTTTGATCAATTCCTGCCTGTATCTGGTAATGTGAAAAACTACTTTGAAGATAACAATATGTAATACAGTGACCACTGTTAATTTCATGTGACCTTATTTTGAAATTTTGTATCATTTTTATTGTTTTCTTCTATGTATTCTGTTTAAAATGAACTAAAGTCCTTCTGTAGTTGTTTTCTTTCTTTTTATCAGAACACATTTAGAACACATTATCAGTGCATTCATTGTGGGAGTTGGTACTTACATAATATTGATCTTTTTAAACCCCTCTCTTTCCCTCCCTCCTCTCTCCTTCCTTCCCAGGATTCCTGTCTTATCTTCACAAGGTTTACCTCCCTCTTCCCTGTTTGTATAATGTGTTTTATCATGAACCCAGGTTCAATTTTTCCAAAGGCTTTCCTACATCTGCTTTGATGGTATGATTTTCATTCCTGTTCTGCTCGCGTGGCACACTGCATTTACTAATATACACATGTTGGGGCCTGGCGGGATGGCTCAGTGGTCTAAAGTGCCTGCTTGGGAAAGCTTGGGCGGCTTCAGGGACTGCAGGTTGATCCCTGGCACCACATGCTACGCCAGCCCTGCCCTCCGGGCGGGCTGAGCCAGCCATAAAAATAAATAAATAAACAAATAAAAGTTCTGAAACAAGAAAATAAATAAAATTTAAAAATTCTTTTAAAAAATGTATATGCACATGTTGTACTACCCCAGCATCCCTCAGATGGAGATGATTGGTCATAATGTAAAATATTTTTAATGATTTTTCTGAGCTCTAATTATAAGCATTTTATTAAGGAGATTTGTATCTTGGTTTATCAAAGATATTAGCCTACAGTTTTCTTAGTATATCTTTTTTTTTGTTTTGATTTCATAGTAATACTGATTTTATGAACTAGGTATGGAAGCATTATCTGATGTTCAATTACGATGAAAATTTTGGGGATAATTGATGTTAGTTCTTGGAAGTTCTGATAAAATTTTGTGGTAAATGCATGAGATCCTAAGCCTTTCTTAGTTGGTACGATTTTTTATTGCCACATGGATTTCCTTGCTTATTATTGGTCTTTTTAATAAAAAAAACATTTTTCGTTCACTTTTATTTTAATATATATATATATATATATATATATATATATATATATATATATATATCTTTTGAGTGATAATGGGAATTGAACTTGAGACTTTACAATTGCCAGGCAGGCAGTTATGTCAACTTGTTTGTTAGTGGGAGCATTTATTGGAGAAAAAAGTGAGAAATAGTAATAGAAAAGACTAATAGCACCAGAGAGACAGGAGGTGTCCTAAATGGTTTGCCTTAATACTATTAATTCATACGTACCTAGACGTTAATCTATGTATTCCATATTTTCCAACTTACTGGAATTCAAAATTTTAAAAATTGTTACTTATACCCCTATGATTTGGGGGTATTTATTGTCTTTTTCACCCTTTTAATTGGAATCTGCCAGGCAACATGCTGGTAATCAATTCTGTTCTCTCAGACTTGCCTGGAGTTCCTTGTGCTCCACAAAGGGCACTATACGTGCAATTCCCGAGCACTGTGCATCACACTGTCTATTCCCAGCTCCGTGCTGATCAGAGGAACTGACTAGAGAATATCTTCCATGCTCTTGTTTCCATCTTTTCAACAAAGGGAGCTGTAAAACCCTGAGGATGCTGATGGGTACTTTTGTGGAGACAAACAGCTTTGCAAGAAAAACAAGGGTTTTCTGAACTGTTGTTCTGCAATTGTGCTCATTGCTATCCTGTTACTACTCCAATTCTCTGAACAGTCTAGCCATGATGTCATTGGAGTCCAAGAGAGAGAAGCTGCTTATAGCTTCACAGCTCCCCCTTCCTGGGGTTGTGTCCCCTGTGCCTGTCACTGGTATTATCACTTCAGGATCACAGGTGTGACACAGGTTGTACCCAGGTAGGCCTCAGCTGTCAGCTCAGAGGGCTCACTTTCTCTGGAAGATGCTGTGGCTGAGCATTTACACCACTGTGACTTTGGGGGGCACCATCAGAACACGGTGAGGGAACTGTGAAGCTGTGCCTCTGCTCTCTAGCACCTGGCCCCTCAGGCTCAGGTAGTGCCAAGGATGGCCACTGTCAGGCAGTGTAGGAAAGCACAGCTACCTGTAGTCTCTTAGGGGACCAGAAAGTGCTCTGTCCCTTTCTATGTCATCTCAGGTCCAGCAAAAAGCAGACTCCATCTACCATTTGAAGGAGCCCATGTGCATGGAGCCTAGCCAATGGTCGCTCAGTTTTGGTCCCCTGGTCATTGATGGTGACACTGATCATAGAGTTTACAGGAGTTTCCTGAGGAACCCTGGACAACTCTCTTTCCTTCCCAGAAATCTAGGAACCTGTTGAAACTCAAGCCCCTGTACAGGGAAGTGCGAATGCACAAGATGGCAGCACTTTGGTGAAGACTGTGAGGGAAGGGAATTTAGGAGGCAGTGGGTCCTGTGTTGGCAGAGCTCCTATGCAGGGCATCTCCCTTTTCCCCGATGGAAATAAGTTCTGCAGCCAGGGTTGACACTGGCCAGTGTGAACAGTTGATAGAACCAAGGTTGTCGCTGGCACATGACTGTGTACTTTCATAGAAATATAGACTGCCATGAGAGCTGCATGATGTACTAAGTGGCCCCAGACTGCTGTAGTGTACAGTGGCTAGAGCTAAAAGTGTAGCTAAAAGCTAAATATAAGATGTTTTACCTAGACCAAGGCTCTGTGTATCTGCTCCAAGCTCTTCAAATATCAATTAAACCTTTCCTGGTCTGAATGTGTCACAGGGTACTTTCTTGACTTATTAAGCTCCAGATCTACCAGCAGAAAGTGATAGAGCATCTTCCCAAAGGGACCCTTCACCTCTGAGGTGCCAGCTTGGCCCCAGGTTGGCAGTTTTCTTTGATCTCCAACTGGCCTGAGCTTGCTCTTTCTCTTCCTTCTTGGTTCTTAGTGACCTCTTTTGGGCCCCTTTTTCTAGAGATGCAGTAAGAGATGCCCACCAGAGCTTCCTGGCTAAATCCAGGCAATTGCCAAATACCAGTGACCACACAGCCTCCTTGGGGCATCGCCACCAGAACTTCCCAGCTCAGTTCATGGGTGTCTTAGGCACTGTTTTCTTTTTTTTTTTTTTTTTTTCAGTTTGATAGTTTCTATTACATTTACACCTGTCACTAACCCCACAGCCCTACCCATGAGGTAAGTGTGTCTACCAAAAGGCTTCTGTGCAAGTGATTTTACAAGATTCATTCACAGACCTCCAAAGCAGAAACACCCAGATTACTGCCAACAGTATCAAGTATTCCCAGGAGCACTCTGGCCCTGACTCCTATCAGGAGTCACAGACAGCTGCTGGCCCTAGCAGAGTGCAGCACCCTCATTGCCCATATCACTGTCCCCTTCTTGCAGCCTCTCCCCACCTTTCCCTGCCTAGCCCTGCATCCCATGTGTGTGCGGCCTGCAAAACCTGGTGCCACGGAGGCAGTGTGAGTTCAGGACTCTCTGAGAAGGTGGGGACCAGCGGGAATTGGGTGGAGGCCCGGCCTGCCCACTCAAGTGGGATGACCCACAGATCCCTGGCAAAGACCCTGACCATTATTTTCAGTGCCCATGGATCTGGCTGCCCATGTTCATGGCTGCTGCCAGGAAGGAGTACCCTAATTTGGAATTTCCACAGTTCCCGGTGTCTGCTGCCTTACATGGACCCTGCTGTGCCCAGGCTGCTGGCTTTGCATAGAGGCCTGAGTATCTGGGGGCACCCAGCATGTGCCAATGCAGAGGAATCTTGGTAAAGGCAGGTGGTTTCTAAGGAGTGGGGGATGGTCGGCCTCCCAGCCCCCAGGATGGTTGCTTGCGGACCAGGCTAGGCCAGTTCCATACTCTGGACACCATCTCACTCCCCTTGCAACCCCGCCCTGAGGAACCTCTGCATTTCTCCTCTGGGGAAGCAAGCAGATCACAGCCACTTTCAAAGCCCCATGACAATAATGGGGCTTGAACCCAGGGACTTTACACTGATGCTCATCCCCAGTACTCGCCTCCCATTTATTATTTATTACTTATCTATTTCAATTTTGAACAAGGTTCTCGATCCTCTTTTATTTATTTTTTGAGTTTTTTATTTTATTGACTTTAATAAGAAAGAAATAAGAATGAGACAGGTTCGAAACACATTAGTAGGATAGCCACAATAACTAATACCATGCATATTGTTTGGGTGATATTTTTTGTTTGTTGGTTGGTTTGTTTTTGCAGGACTGCGGATTGAACTCAGGTCCTTGCTTTTGCAAGGCAAGTGCTTATTCTACTGAACTATCTCCCCAGCCCCTACAGTGCATATTATTGCCTTCATAGTAGTTCAGAGTACAGGATACTGACATGATAACTTTTCTAAACAATATTAGTACAAATATTTCTTCTCATTGAACTAAGAGAAAGTAGTTGTATGTATTGTTCAATTGTCCATGATAGCAGCAGGTTATCAGCAAAACTAGCAATGTCAGAAGCTGCTGACTTGAGCCTTTTACAGCTCAGCATATTAATCTGGCTTTACTTTTTATAACTCATGGTTAAACTTTTCTGCTGGATGGTTAAAACCAAGTTAAAACAAGACCTATATAACAAAAAATGTAACTTTTATATCTGACAAGGTCAGACAGATACCCTCAGGGTTTACTTTGAAACCATGTACAGTATTTCCTGGAACTGTTGTCAGTGTCAGCCATCTGGATGAGTCACAGCCATTGCTTGACCAGTTTGGTCTCTGTGAACACCTGAAAGAATGTTTTCTCTCTAGGTGACTGTCCTTAGGCACACTATACATTACCAATCCCTTTCCTTTGTGTGCCCATTAATCTCCTTGAACAGAAAATTTGGGATACCACTGAGTTATAGGATGCTATAGTACAGGTTCTCTTTATGTTCAGAGTCCTCACTGACCTAGCAGGGGTAGGACCAAAATATTGGCTATCTGTGTAGCCCGTCTTTTTCTCTAAATTTTTGGTCTGCAAACTTAAGTTGTTAACCCTCTAGAAGGAAAGCTTAGTGATACTATTACTCTATAGCATAGGCATTTGAGCTTAACATCACTGCCTTTATGAATATCAAACATCTTAGACTTAACATGGAACCAGTAATTTCCATCAATCATTGATATTCCAATAAATCCCTATAAGATGTGATAAAAAGAATTACACATTTTTACACAGAAATTTAATGATCTAACCATATACAAAATCGTAGCAGGTCAATTCTATGGCATTTTCCTTGTCTCTTACTCTTTTATTACCCTTTTTTAAAAAATTTGCTTGAGAGTAGAGCAATAATTGATATGACATTAGAAGCAGCATACATCTAAAAGATCAGACTGACAGGCATTGTAAGCATGGTTTTAATATTACACAAAAGCTGGGATTACAGGTGTGCACCACCTCAGCGCTGCAGTAGGTTCAGAGATTGACCTCCCTCTTTTCCCCTCCCCCTTGCCCTAGTCCCTGCACCTGCTTATCGGCATTTTAATCTGCTGAGCTATTTGGCCTGCACAAATCTATTTTTAAGTTGTATATATTTGGATACTCACCTTTTATAGCAGAAAGAAAAGGGAATTTGTGGCAGGAAGAAAGGAAGAACTAGAGAAGAAAAAATAATAAAATAATTAAGATACAAAGAAATCTTTGTGTATAAGGAAATGAGGGATTTGTTTTTTAAGATAATTATCTCAGTTATTTATTACCGAAATGGAAAACTGAGTAGCACATACATAGTACATTTGTTGACAATAAATGCTAAAAAGAAAAACTACAGCAGTCAAGGGGATAGGAAAGAGAGAAAGTAGAGTTTGGAAACAATGACCAAGAAATATCTCCTGGAAAAAACATCATAACAAAAATCTAAGGGCAATGAGGGAGCCAGTCTCAGGGAGATTGAACAATGAGAGACCAAGCAGTGAGTGCTCAGCCAGGGCTGGAGGCCCTGTGCTAAGATGGGGAACAGAAACTAAGAAGGTGCCCCAAAGTTGGTCCTTCCTGAAGCACTGTCTTGGGGGTACTGCCTTCTGCTTCACTGTCACAGTGCAGCCTCTGGCTAAGTTCAGTCATTGTGATGAGTTACTGTCATGTGTGACCAAGAAGAATCCTTAGGTGGTTCATTGACATTGCTGGGAACGCACCAACTTTAGAAATGCATTTTCTTAGCAACCTGCATGCGTTGCACCTATCGCTAAATTCATAATGTCCATTTACTTTGTTTTTGTTATGGTTGGAATGTTTGTATGTCTAGGTGACTCTGCTTTGGCACACTATATATCTTGAATGCCTTTCCTCTGTAGCCCCATAATCTTGACACTGGCCAGTGTGAACAGTTGATAGAACCAAGATTGTCACTGGCACATGACTGTGTACTTTCATAGAAATATAGACTGCCATGAGAGCTGCATGATGTACTAAGTGGCCCCAGACTGCTGTAGTGTACAGTGGCTAGAGCTAAAAGTGTGGCTAAAAGCTGAATATAAGATGTTTTACCTAGACCAAGGCTTTGTGTCTCTGCTCCAAGCTCTTCAAATGTCAATTAAACCTTTCCTGATCTGAATGTGTCACAGGGTACTTTTTTGTGGCAGTATGTGCCAGAAAATTTGGGAAATCACTGAGTTATAGGATATTAGAGTACAGGTTCTCTTATATCCTGAGTCCTCACTGGCCTTGAATGGCCAGGGTCAAAATATTGGCTATAATTGTAGCCTTTCTTTGACTCTAATTTTTGGTCTGTAAACTTATATTCTTAACCCTCCAGAAGAAAAGTTTAGTGATACTATTATTCTATAATATAGATAAGTATCAGACATCTTAGACTTAACTTGGAATTGGTATTTTCTATCAATCATTGATATTCTAATAAATCTCTATAGAGTGTGATAAAAGCAGTTACACATTTTTACACATTTAGAAATCTAAGCATATACAAAATTGTAGCCAGTCAATCCTTTGGCATTCTTCCTAGTCTCTTACTCTCATTTAATACCCTTTTTTAATAGTGTGCCAAGGAGAGTCACCTAGAGAGAAAACATTCTCTCAGGCTTTCACAGAGAGCAAACTGGTCAAGCAATGGCCATGACTCATCCAGAAGGCTGACACCGACAACAGTTCTACAAAGCACTGTACATGGTTCCAAAGTAAATCCTGAAAGGATCTGACTGATTCTGAAAGATACAAAAGTTACATGTTTTTCTATACAGGTCTTGCTTAAGCTTGCCCTTAACCACCCAGCAGAAAATAACCACAAGGCATAAAACAAAAAGCTACATCAGAATGCTGAGCTGTAAAAGGCTTAAGTCAACAGCTTCCAACATTGTTAGTTTTACCAATAACACACTGTGATTATCGAACATTGGATTATGTGCACATCTACTTTCTCTCAGTTCAATGAGAAAAATGTTTTTTATACCAGTAATGATTAGAAAAATTATAATGTCTACACCCTGTGCTCTGTATAACTAATAGGACAACAATATGCACTGTATCAAATATTGGAAATGTACTACTAACGTGTTTTGAAACTGTCACGTGGTTATTTCTTATTAAAAGTAATAAAAGTAATAAAATAAAAATAGGGAAAAAAGTTTGTATGAAATAAATTCATTTAGCCACTTGGTGGCAGTATGTGCCAGTGAATTCTAAGTTTTTTAACTTGTAAATGACCACAAGTGCAATTATTTCCTTATATGGCAACCTTTTCCCTCTAAAAGAAAGTAAAATTTCTACTGTGTTTGTTCCTACCCACTCTTAAAGCACTTCTGCTAAAATTTCAGCAGTGAAAGGTCCTACGAACATCAGTAAAGATCATGGCTAAGTGGTTTGTGGCTTCCTCAAACAGTTCCCTATGAACACTTCCCCTCTCAAGAGTAGTGTCAACCAAACATTTTATAGCTAAATTAGTTAAAGCAATGTGATACTTGATCTTGTGTGACACTAATGAGCTGAGAGCTAAGACTACTAGGGACATTTCTGGGGAAGAAATTGTAGCTAATCAGCTCCTATATAGGACTAGTATCCCTAGAAAACAGGCTCTCACATCAAGCTCTTGGACAAAGTTCTATCTACAAACCATGAAATGAAACCTCACTAGACATAGAATCTGCCAGTTTATTTATACTGGACCTCCAAACCTTTAAAATCTCTGTTATATAAATAACAGCCCCTGCTTTATGATATTTTGTTAGGGAGCTAACACCCTGGAACATACTGAGACGAGGGATAGGGAGGGATGGAATGTGTTAGGTGTGATTTTAGACAAGTTTGAGGTGCCTGGACTGTTGAGAGACATTTTAGACACACAATCAGCAGAACCTGGTGCCTAATTAGATTGGAGTAATCAAGGGACAGGAAGCAGAGAAAACCAATATTTGGTCAAATTTTTCTTGAACTTGCAATGCTTAATTCCTACAAGACCAATTTCTAATACCTTCAGGTTTCACCCAGATAGTTAAAACTATTATAATAAAGAATGAGAATAACATCTGGTTTACAAGATTACAATAAACTCTATTTTTCCTTGCAATAATTGTAATATGCTGAGTAAACACATCTGATTCATGTAGACTCATAACTTCAAAAATTATCCATTAGAGATTTTTTGCCCCCTTTCAAATAATATTCCCAATTTCCCTTGGATTATGTACCTAAAGCACAAATATCACTGCTAATTTGCTATGTTCATCATGGGCTTTGAATGGATATTGAGTGTAATAAATATTCAGTGAGCAATTATTACAAGCCTTTTACTCATCACTATGGGAGAATGACGAAAAAGAAATGGATATTGCCTTAGTCTTACAGAGACAAAAAAAAAAACTGTAGCAGGGAATAATCAGAAAAGCAAGCTCGACATGTTCCTTATGAGTTATACCATACTGAATGTTGGGAGCTGTAGGAAGCCAGGAAATCGATCAAGTATGTGAAGGTGGGACTGGGCTTCCCTACCTGGAGCAGAAAGCTAGCCCAGTGCTGAGAAAAACATACTGTCTGGTTCAGGCCAGCTATCAGTTGCTGGTTAGCCTTGTGTTATGGGATGCAAACTTTGTAGAAGTGTAAATAAAGGATCGTTTCTGTGTGTGTTGCATTAGTCTTGCCCATCAGGCAGACTAGCGACCACCTAGCCCAACTTTTTGTCTTGTCTTTCTCATTCCTACCACCGTGTCTCCCTGGGGTTGAACCGTTCACAGTAAGATCAGTGGATCCCTACATTCACGGATCCGTACAACTGAAGAGAACAGATAGTGTTCCACAGCACAGTTAATGAGAACTTCATGTGGGAAGTAGGCCTCCATGTAGATGATGAACTCGAGTAGCCATCATCTTCTCAGTCTCCACAGGCCAGGGCTAACCCGGTGGGGCTCCCTCAGAACTCTCTGCACTGGAAGTAGGCTCCAGTGCATGAGCTTAAGGGGACATCAGGCCACTCTCCCTCAAACTCCATCACCACCCTTCCATGACGGCCCCAGGAAAGACCTCAGGTCCACTGCCCCATCAATATCAATCTGAGAAAAAAAGGGGAAGTCAGTGTCCCACATCATGTGTGTGTGTGTGTGTGTGTGTGCGCGCGTGCGTGCGCACACATGCGCACAAGAGAACACACATGCACATGCATACTGTCATGCTCAATCACATTTTAAGGCAATTCTGAGGGTCAGGGAGATGGCTCAGTGACATAAGGGCCTGCCTCGTAAGCACAAGATCCTGAGTTCTACCCCTAGTTAAAAAAAAAAAAAAAAACCTGAGTTAAGGCAATTCAGCACCTCTTCTATAGCAGCTTTCATCCCCACTAGCTCTGTCTTTAACAAAATAACTTGCTTTTAGTCCTTCTCAAACCATTCTTAGTTCATGACTCTTTAAAACGTGAAAATCAAGTGCCTCTCGACTGCAATATGTATCAGAATCTGGGACAAGAGGAAAACATCTCACTCTTCATCCTATTACACCTGTGGTCCTGTTGAGTTTACTGGAGGCCCAACCAGGTGAAGTACCCAGGACTGCTACAGAGCAGCCTAGAGAGTGATGGGTCCTCTGCACAACAATAAAGAGGGGTTTCAAGATCCAGGGAGAGGGGCTGGACAGACAGCTTGCAGGTCCGAGCACCTGCCTGGTAAGCACAAGGACTGAAATCCATGCCTGCTCATAAATCCAGAAAGATGGGCCTCACAACTTTAAGCTCAGTGATAGGGAGGCTGAGACAAGTGTATCACTAAGAGTCTAAACTGCATAACGAGACCCTGAATCAAATAAATAAAATTAAAAAAAAAAAAAAAAAAAAAAAAAAAAAAAAAAAAAAAAAAAAAAAAAAAAAAAAGGTCAAGGGACAAAATGGTGACAGAGAGAGGGTGGGCCAGAGAGGGTGGGCCAGATAGTTCAGCAGATTAAAGCACCTGCTTAGGCAGACACAGGTGCCTAGGTTTTGATCCCCATCCTGCCTAGCCAGTCCTTGGGGGGCAGGGGGCATGCTGAGACAGCAATGGAGACTGGGCATGGTGGTGTGCGCTTGTAATCCTAGCACTTGGGAGGCTGAAAAACAGGAAAGATCACTACAAGTCCCATCTCTGTAGTAAGATCCTGTAGACCCTTTACTAAATACATTTTAAAAAAAATAATGACAGAGAAGGTGCTGAAATTATTTAAGGATAAATATGCTGAGTTTGATGATATTTTGATAACAGGAGATTGGGATACATTATATATTTAAAATGGACTTTACAGACATTTCAAGGAAATGATGTTGGGGGTGCTAAATATCAGAGAGGGCTCAACACAAAGGGGAGCTCAGGCTTCTCACGTGCATCCCTGAATGGTTCCAGTTTTACCTGATTAAAGAAATCCTTGCCTCAGCAATAATGTTGCCATTATTTTTCTGGTTACTCTGTGCTCCCAGGGTGGAAGGAAATAAAAGACACCCTTAGAATTTGTTTATCTTTGAAAAGTCCATAGCTGCTCTTAGTTATGCATGGATAAGATTAATTAACACAGCTTCAATTCTGAAGAACCAGTGAAAATTCCTTGTTATTTTTGCAAAATCAGCCTCTCTTCTTAGTACATCTGTAGAAAGAGCTACCTGAGAAAACTTGAAGTCTGCAAGAAGGAAATAAATGCTTTACCCCTTTTTCTTTTTTTTCTTTCTTTCTTTCTTTCTTTCTTTCTTTCTTTCTTTCTTTCTTTCTTTCTTTCTTTCTTTCTTTCTTTCTTTCTCTCTCTCTCTCTCTCTCTCTCTCTCTCTCTCTCTTTCTTTTCTTTCTTTCTGTATTTTAGGAAAGGATCTACAGGGTGTTCACAGTCTCACTACTAGATCGTACTAGTAGTGATCTGCCTATTTACCACCTCCAAAGAGGTGGGATTGCAGTCTCGCTTGCAGCTTTCTGGTTGCTGGCTCAGTGGGTACCCCGGGGATGAGACCTTTGAGATTCTGAACTATGAGGTTTTAGGCTTGCCACAGTGAAAGTCAATGAGTTTCTCAAAATAAAGTAATCACAAAGGCGCAAAGAAGAAACCAGTGCCTGGCACTGAGCCTCAGAACTGGGCCGAAGGAAAGAAACTCACTTTTTTTCAGTGTTTGAATGAATCTGTCCCAATCTAGCCCCCTTGTGGGAAAAAACACACTCAGGAGAGGTTATTGCATGTTATTTTAAAGAATTACTTACCAGAGTACAATTCTTAGAGGCCAGGGTTACTGCTATAGAAAGTCCATGAGTATTAGGCTCCAGAATCTAAATTAAACCTTTTCTTCTGGAGACGTCTGATAGATTCAAACCCTAGGAAAGTATTGGGAGATGAAAGGAAATAAACTGTGAGACTGGACTAATGGGCATCTTGAGCAAACCCCTTTGTGATGGAACCAACACCAGGGAAGTGAGATTGCCTGCCAGAAGTGGACAAAACACAAGTGGGGATTCATCAGTCTTGCAGGGAAGACTTTCCATACTGAGAACAGGGAAATGAAGACTCTTCAAGAGCTTATCAGCAAGGCAGTCTGAATCAAACTCTTTCACTCCCGCTTGCTCCCCAGTACTAATAGTAAATCCATAAGAACTCACAAACAACAGAAGTCAAATAGAACTGTTGCCTGGAAGGGTTTGCTCCATGTTCTGTAGCAAAATGAGAGCTACTTAAGTCCCCAAATGTAAAGCTATTCATCTCAGATATGTCCTTTAAATTTTAATTTATTCTACTTTTGGCATTAGGGGCTGAACCTAGAATCTCATACATAATGGGTTGTGATTTTTTTTAATATTAAAAGATTGAAAAGAGGGTTTCATAACTAAAAATAAATGAGCCAGTGCAGTGATCTTCCATGCTCACAGGCAACCTGCATCACCCAATACAGCTGTCTGGTGAAGCCTGCCAACAGTTACTAAAAATAAATGAAGGCCTCCTTTAATGGTGGTGCATGGTTGAATTAGTCTTCTGTGTTTACTTCTTCGTATGAATTGTCTCCAAGTATTTTTGCTTGAGTTCTTGCAGAAGACATTTGAAAGCTGATACATCTTTTACAGATTTTTTAAGTTGGCCACTTAGTACTTTTTAATATGTTTAAATAGTTAAAAGTTTATTTGTGGGCTAATGTTATTTTATTGCACAAATGAGCCAGTATTTAATTATTCCTGTTTTCCATTCATGATCTTACTAGTAAACAAGTTTATTCTTCAAATACATAAGTAGATGAGAAGGGAAGGGTTTTTTAAAAAATTTTGTTTCATTTTATTGTTTTCTAATTTTATTTTAGTTTTGCTGTTCCAGGAATAGAACTCAGGACTTTGGGCTTGCCAGGCACGCACTTATGCCACTGAGCTATGTCCCTGGCCCTGAGAAAGGAAGTTTTGCCAGCAATATCGATCATAGTTTCAACTCTTTCCAAGTTAAAAGGAGAACCTTCAGATAAACATTCTTTTCTCTCTTCGTCTTGGTTGGAAGAACATTAAACCTATTTTTTTAAAGTTCTATTTTCTTTTAATGAGAGAAGAATCAAGACCATCTTCTGAAAATCATAGGAAATGAGAAGAGGAAGGCTTAAGGAGCCTTATTTTTTTCTTTTTGTCTTTTTTCATGCTACTTTTAAAATTTTATTAATTTTAATAAGAAAAAATAACAATTAGTTCAAAACATCTTAGTAGGACAGCCACAATAATCAACACAATGCATATTGTTGTTTCTATGATAGTTTCCACAGTATAAGATGCAGACATGATAAACTTTCTAAACACTATTAGTATAAATATGTCTCCTCATTGAACTAAGGGAAAGTAGTTGTATTTATAGTCCAATACTCCATAATAGTAGTGAGTTATAAGCAAAATTGGAAATGTTGGGAGCTGTTCACTTGAGCCTTTTACAGCTCAGCATATTAATATGGCTTTACTTTTTATTTTATTTTTTAATTTTTTTTTCTTGTTTCAGAACTTTTGTTTGTGTATTCACTCATTTTTATGGCCGGCTCAGCCCACCCCAAGGGCAGGGCTGGTGCAGCATGTGGTGCCGGGGATCGAACCACAGTCCCTGAAGCTGCCCAAGCTTTCCCAAGCAGGCGCTTTAGACCACTGAGCCATCCTGCCAGGCCCGGCTTTACTTTTTATAATTCATGGTTAAACTTTTTTGCTGGATGGTTAAGGCCAAGCTGAAGCAAGACCTATATAACAAAAATATGTAACTTTTATATCTGACAAGGTCAGTCAAAGCCCCTCAAGATTTACCTTGAAACCAAATACAGAGTTTTGTAGAATGTTTGTCAGTGTCAGCCATCTGGATGAGTCACAGCCATTGCTTGACCAATTTGTTCACTGTGAAAGCCTGAGAGAATGTTTTCTCTCTAGGTGACTCTTTTCAGGCACACTGTACATCATCAATCCCTTTCTTCTGTGGCCTCATAATCTCCTTGAACAGAAAATTTGAGACACCACTAAGTTATAGGATGTTACAAGGGTAAGACCAAAATATTAGCTATCTGTGTAGCCCTTCTTTTTCTCTAATTTTTTGTTCTGCAAACTTAAGTTGTTAACCCTCCGGAAGAAAAGCTTAGTGATACTATTACTCTATAACATAAGCACTTGAGCTTAACATCATTGTCTTTCTGAGTATCAAATGACTTCGACTTAACATGGAACCAGTATTTTCCATCAACCATTGATATTCAATAAATCCCTGTAGAATGTGATGAAAACAACAATTACACATTTTTACACAGAAATTTAGAAATCTAACCATATACAAAATTGTAACAGATCAATTCTATGGCATTTTTTCCTTGTCTCTTATTCTCTTTTATTACACTTTTTAGTGTTTTTTTAAATGAACATTTACTTGAGAGAGAAAGAGCATAGCAATAATTGATATGACATTAGAAGCAGCATACATCCAAGAGACCAGAATGACAGGCATTCCAAGGACGGTTTTAATATTACACATTGCTATCCTCAGTATTAAAAACTTGTTGGAGATTCTTAGGACCATTATGTAAATCATCCTGCATATATAAGCACACGGTTTTGCCCCTGCCATGTCTCCTAACCTTTCTGCTTTCTATCTCTTTGTTGTTTAATCCTTAAGTTCTTGATTTTCATTTAGTTTTCCATTTATATTTCTTCTTTTGAGTTCTTACACTAGAAAGACAATACTATATTTACAAGTATAGGTCTAGTTTATTTCACTTATGAGTATAACTTCAAAATACATGCACTTATATATAAAGGCTTTGAGTTTATTGTTCTTTATAACTGAGTAATATTCCACTGTATAAAAACATCACATCTTTTCAACCATTCTTCAGGTGATGGGCAATTTGGTTGTTACCAAGATTTGTCTATCACTGTGATAGGATGTTTTCATTTCTTTTGGGGAAATTCCCAGCAGTGTTCATCTCAGATGCCCATTTCTAGATTGGGTCTTTGAATTTGGGGACCCTAATATTTTTTAATTTTTTTATACATTCTAGATAGAAGACCTTCGTCTGAATGCGTGTTTGTTAAAATTTTATACAAAATTGTGGATTGTCTTTTCACTCTGTTGGTAATTTCTTTTGATGTGAAAAAACTTTTCAGCAAGAAGAGGTCCCAGTTGTTGATTCTTTTAAGTGTTACACATGTATTTTGATTGTTGTCCATGAACTGTTTGCCTATGCCAGTGTCTTCAAGATTTCCTCTCTACTTTGTCTTCCAGGAGATGTAGTGTTTCTATTTTAATATTTAAATCTTTAATCCAGTGTGACTTTAGTTTAGCGCATGATGATAGACTTGGGTCAAGTTTTAGGTTCAACATGTAGAGAGCTGGTTTTTCCAGCACCATTTGTTAAACAGGCTATCTTTCTTCCAGTAAACATGTTTGGCCCCTTTGTTAAATATAAGGAGTCTGAATGTGGTTGTACTTGCTTCTGCACCTTCTAATCTATTGCATTAATCCTTAGGTCCATTTTTTTGCTGGTACCATGCTGGTTTTATCACAGTAGCTTTGTAGTATAATTTTAAGTCCAGAATTGTAATGCCTCCTGCCTTATCTTTGTTGCCCAGGATTCTTTTCAATTCTATGTCTTTTCTGGTTCCGTATGAATTTTAGGAATGACTTCCCCAGATTTTTGAGGTATGTTTATGGTATTTTGATAGGGATTGCATTAAATCTGTAACAACTTAGGGAGTATGGCCATCTTCACAATGTTTGTTCTTCCTATCCAGGAGCAGGGGATATTTTTCCATTTTCTGAAATCCTCTCCATTTTCTTTTTTAAAGTACTATAGTTTGAATTGTAAAGATTTTTTTACTTCTTTAGTTAGATTGATTCCGAAGTATTTCATTTTCCATGGTGCTATTGTAAAAGGTATTGTTTCTCTAATTTCCTTCTCAGTGTGTTTGTTATCTGTGTAGAGGAATGCTTTTGACTTTGGGGTGTTGACTTTGTATCCTGCTGTGCTACTGAATTTGTATATTAGTTATAGTAGTTTCTTGGTGCAGTTCTTTGGGTCTTCCAAGTAGAGTAGCATGTCATCTACAAATAATGATAGTTTGATTTCTTCTTTACCTATTCTTATTCCTTTTATTTCTCTCTCTTGCCTAATGGTTCTAGCTCAGCAGTTCTCAACCTATGGGTCACGACCCCGGCGGGGGTCGAACGACCAAAACACAAGGGTCGCCTAAAACCATTCCGAATCATAACTGTAGCAAAATTACAGTTTTGAAGTAGCCACCAAAATTATTTTCTGGTTTGGGGTCACTGCAACATGAGGAACTGTATTGCGGGGTCATTAGAAAGGTTGAGAACCACTGCTCTAGCTAATGATTCCAAAACTATATTGAATAGGAGTGGTGATAGAGGACATTCTTGTCTTGTGTCAGATCTGAGAGTAAAAGACTTCAGCTTTTCCCCATTTAGAATTATGTTAGCTGGTGGGTTGTCATAAATGATTTTTATTAGGTTGAAGTAGAGGCCATCTATTCCCATTTGCTGTAGGACCTTGATTGTAAATGACTGTTGGACTTTGTCAAAAGCCTTTTCTTCATCTGCAGAGATGATCATGTGTTTTTGGATTTGACTGTATTGACATAACGTATTACATTTATGTATTTGCATATGTTGAACCATCCTTGCATCCCTGGGATCAGTCCTACCTGGTCACGGTGTATAATCTTTTTGATGATTTGCTGCATTCTATTTTGAAGGATTTTATTGAGGATTTTTGCATCTATGTTGATGAGAGAGAGTGGCCTGTAGTTCTCTTCTTCAGTTGCATCCTTCTTTGGTTTAGGTATCAATATAATACTTGCTTCCAGAAATCAGTTTGGGAGAATTGCTCCCTTTTCAATTTCATTGAAGAGTTTGAGGAGTATTGGAATTGTATCTTCTGTAAATTCCTTGTAGAATTCAGTGGTGGATCCGTCAGGACCTGGACTTCTCTTTGTCAGTAGGTTTTTAAATTACATTTTGTATTTCATTTACTGTTATTGAGAGTTCTTATATTTTCTTGATTCAGTTTTGGTAATTTGTACTTTTCTAGGCATCTATCCATGTCATCTGTGGCTTCAATTCTTTGAGAGTAAAGATTCTCAAAGTAGCTATTTATGATCCTCTGAATCTCTGTTGGGTCTGTAGTAATTTCACCCTTTTCATTCCTTATCACTTGAATTTGAGTCCTTTCTTTCCTCTTTTTGACAAGGTTAGCTGGGGGCTTATCAATTTTATTTAATCTTCAAACAACCAGCTTTTTAATTCATTAATTCTTTGTATTGTTTTCTTTGTCTTGGTTGAATTAATTTCTGCTCTAATCTTTGTAATTTCCTCTTGTCTTTTGGTTTTGGGTTTGGTTTAGTCTTCCTTTTCTAGACGATTGAGGTGCAGCATTAGAATATTTATTTGTCCCCATTTGGTGTTCTTAATGTGTGCATTCAGAGCTATAAATTTCCTTCTAAGAACTTCTTTCTTTGCATCCAATAAATTCCTATAAGTTATGTTTGAACTTTCATTAAATTGCAGGTATTTTTTAATTTCATCCGTAACCCACTGGTTGCTGATGAGGGTGTTGTTTAATTTTCGTGTGCTTATGAAGTTCTTGTAGTTTCCTTTGTCATTCACTTCGAATTCATTGCACTGTGGTCAGATAATATGCACGGGATAATTTCTGTTTTCTTGCATATACATAAGCACGATCTATAGACTAACATGTGGTCTATTTTAGAAAATGTCCCATGAGCAGCTGAAAATAATGTGTATTCAGGAGTGGCTGGGCGGAGCACTCTGTACACGTCCACTAAGTCCATTTGTTCCAATTACTGGCTCAGCTCTCTGTTATTTCTTTGCTAACTTGTTATCTGCTTGACCTATCTTTTTGGGATAATGGAGTATTAAAGTCTCCTATTAGGATTGTTGCATTGGATAGAGTTTTCATGTCCATTAAGATTTGTCTTATATAGCTGCGTGCTCCCATATTGGGAGCATACATTTTTATGAGTGTTATCTCTTTGTCTTGAATTTTTCCCCTAACCAGTATGTAGTGGCCTTCTTTGTCTCGTTTGATCATTCTTGGTTTGAAGTTGAGACTATCTGAGAGTTGGATTGCTACTCCTGCTTTTATCTAAGGTGCTGGGGTATGTGGTATTGTTTTCCACCCTTTGACTTTCAGCCTATGAATTTATTTATGAGTTAGTTGTGTTTCTTGTATACAGCATATCATTGGGCTTTCCTTCCCAATCCATTGTGCCAGTCTATTTCTTTTAATTGGTGAATTGCGACCATTTATATTGATGATTATAATTGAGATGTATTGATTTATGCTTCCCATGTTATTTACCTGCTGTTAGTTATCCCTTCATTCCCTGTGTTTAATCATCTGCCCTGATGGTTGAGTTCTTTCCATTCTCACTTATGGAGCTCTGGCCATTTTGGTCCCCCTCTAGAATATCTTTTAATAGCCTGTGTACGGTTGGGTTGCTCATGATGAAATTCCTCAGTTGTTCTTTGTCCTGGAAGTATTTTACTGCTCCATCAAACTTGAAAGAGAGTTTTGCAGGGTATAGCAGTCTGGGCTCAAATTTGTTTTCATGAAGGACTTAAAGAACTCTGCTCTGTGCCATTCTTAACTTCATGGTTTTTTGAAGAGAAATCTGCCATTATTCTGACAGGTTTTCCTTTAAATGTGATCTGTTTCTTTTCTCTAGTGGCTTTTAGTATATTGTTGTTGTGCTGGATTTCTGGGATCTTGACTACTAAATGTCTGGGTGTGTTTTTAATTGGGTTGATGTTAATTGGAGTTCTCTATGCTTCAGTCACTTTACTGCCAAATTGTTTCCCCATAGTTGGGAAGTTTTCTGCTAATACTTTTGTCCATATTCTTTTTATATCATTTGTATAACTCCTTCTTTCTTGTTGATGCCAATTAATCTCACATTCTTCATCTTTGCATCACCGTGTAGATGTTAAATAATTTTTTCCTGCATCCCACTTGTTTTTAAAAGATCCTTTCTTGTCTTTTCAGTAGCTCCTACAATGTTTTCAAGTTCTGAAATTCTATCTTCACTTTCATTTAGATGTCTTTACCAGCTTGTCACTGAGGTTTCAAGTTCCTGTGTATCTCTTTGAGTCTGCTTCATGCGGTGTATTTCTTTCCTATATTGCTCATTCAAGGAGTCCGAAGTTTTTTCTAATCTCCTCCAATTTTTTATCAATGTCTTCTGCAGAAGCAGTTATTAATTCTTTCATTATTATGGTTATCCTTTCTTTTTGTACTTCAGAAATTATTTCTGATCTGATTTCCTCTCTACCATTCTGCAGTTGTCTCTTCACTTTAGATGCTGTTAAATCAGAGTTCTTTTACCTCAGAAATTATTTCTGATTTGATTTCCTCTATACCTATTTGCAGTTGTTTCTTTACTTAAGATGCTATTAATTAAGAGATTTTTTTATTTTGCTTTGGAGATTATCTCTGCTCTGATTTCCTCTATACCTGTCTGCAGATGTTTCTTTGCTTCAGATGCTGTTAATTTAGAGTTTTGTTTGTTTGTTTGTTTTGCTTGAGAAATTTTTTCTGCTCTGATTTCCTCTAAATCTTGCTGCCATTGTTTCTTTACTTCAGATGCTATTAATTCAGTGATTTCAGCTGTGTTACTCCCATTTTCTCCTATGTTATTGTTCCTGCATTTTTTTCAGGGTGGGCTTGGGGCCTAAGATTGCATTTTTCTCCTTCTTGTTGTCATTGTGTAGAGTACTGTCCTCTGATGTTTGGTGTAGAGCTTGGTGTAATTATACCTTTAGCATAATTCTTACCCAAAAGAGATTATATGGTTAAGGCAGCTTTACTTTTGTATTTACAGAACTACAGTTAGGAACACTAATAGTGGGCAGTGACATTTAGTAGTTGACAAACTTCTGTAACTAATGAATTTGTATTTACACAATAAGAACAAGCTTTATGTCTGTGTAGCTCTGCTGATACTAAATTGGGCGTTTGTATATAATTTAGTTCACTTAAGATCTGACTTATTACTTCCCTTTGACATACTTGGGAAGGTGGGTCCAGAGAAGGCGGAGGTCAATCTGGCAGACCACGTGGAACAGGAAGTTGCTCCCACGTGGCTTGGTGGAGCTGGAGGATGGGGAGATTGGCCTGGTGGAACAGGAAGTTAAGAACCACCTGTTTGATTCATTAATTCTTTGCATTGTTTTCTTTGTCTCCACTGAATTAATTTCTGCTCCATTCTTTATAATTTCCTCCTGTCTTTGGGCTTTGGGTTTGATTTTCTCTTCCTTTTCTAGATGATCAAGGTACAGAAGTAGAGTATTTACTTATGCCTGTTCTGTTTTCTTAATGTGTGAGTTCACAGCTATAAATTTCTCTTTAAGCACTGCTTTTATTGTATCCCATAAATTCCGGTAGGTTGTGTTTGAATTTTCATTAAATTGTAGATACTGTTTAATTTCTTTTTTAACTCCATCTGTAACCCATTGGTTGCTGAAGAGAGTGCTGTTTAATTTCCATGTATTTCTGGGGTTTTTTTTTGTGTGATTTCTTTTGTCATTTATTTCCAGTTTCATTGCACTGCGGTCAGATAAAGTGCATGGGATAATCTGTTTTCTTGTATATACTTAAGCATGATGTATGGACTAGTATGTAGTTTATTTTAGAAAATGTCCCATGTGCAGCTGAAAAAAATGTGTTTTCAGAAGTGTTTGAGTAGATACTGTGTATGTCCACCAAGTCTAGTTGTTCCAAGTTTTTGTTCAGTTCTGCTACTTCTTTGCTAATTTTTTTTTTTTTTTTTTTTTTTTTTTTTTTTTTTTTTTTTTTTTTTTTTTTTT
>PVJA010028900.1:0-27086 GCA_004027025.1 Myocastor coypus | reverse complement strand
GTCTTGATATGTAGTTCAGGCCGGCCTTGAACTGTGTAGTTCAGGCTGGCCTCAAATAAATAAGTAACCATCTTTTTGTCTTAGTTTCTCAAATTCTGGTATTACAGGCATGTAGTACCATGCCTGGCTTGCCTGCAATTTTTTTTTTTTTTTTTTTTGTCTTTTTGAGACAGGGTCTCACTATGCAGTTGAGGCTGGCCTTGAACTCACTTTTGTAGCCCAGGCTGGTCTCGAACTCGCACCGATCCTACTGCCTCAGCCTCCCGAGTGCTGGGATTACAGGCGTGCACAACCCTTGCCTGCAATTTTAAATGGGCTCCTTTTCTGGCCGAACTATAAGATTTCCTAAATTTTTAACTGTGTTTTTTACTCTCAAGTTTCAGCATAAGTATGCCAATGCCTGAATTACATGCTGCTTTGCATTTGCCTCCACCTAATCAATTTGTCTGTCACCTTTAATTTGACCAACAAAGTTTCAGCCTGGACAAAAATGTAGACAAAGTTCTGCATCAGAATATATCACCAATGCCTCTAGTCCAATTCCCAGCAGTCTTAGATCCCATCTGACTTTGCTCTTATTGGCCAAAAAGGCTTTTGCTATTCTGAGTCTCTTCTGGCTCCATATGCATTTTGTGGTTGTTTTCTCTAAATCTGTGAGGTATGCTACTGGTATTCTGATTGGGATTGCCCTGGATCTGTGTAACAGTTTTGAAAATATAGCATTTTGACAACATTGGCTCTGCCAATCCAAAGACAGGGGACATCTTCCTATTTTCTGATATGCTCTATCATCTTTTTTTTTTTTTTTTGACTACTATAGTTTTCTTTGTAGAGATCTCTCACTTTCTTGATTAGGTTAATTCTTAGGTATTTCATTTTTCTCAAAGCTACTGTGAATGGCACTTTCTTCAGGATTTCCTTCCCAGGGTTTGTTGCTGGGGAACACCAATGCTAGTGAGTGTTATGTGCCAATTTGGCACCTGCTCCGTGGCTGACATTGGACATGCGCTGTCAAAGTAAGTGTGAAATTTCCAGAGCTAGTAATGAAGTCTAAGAGTTTTTTATTAAGTTCTTTGCATCTTCCATGTAGCATGTCATCTGCAAATAATGATAATTTGGGTTCTTCCATATCTGTCCCTTTCTTTCTTTCTTTCTTTCTTGTGCCTGATGCTCTGGCTGATGTTTGAAGTACTAGGTTGGTAGATGTGGTAGTAGTGGGCATCCTTGTTAGGAGGAATGATTTTGATTTTCCACATTTTATATGATGTTGGCTTTCAACCTTGCTTCTGTTTCTGTGACACATTATATTTACTGATGTATATATGTTGAGCCATCCTTGCATCCTTGGGATGAAACCTGCACGATGCATGATCTTTTTGATGACGTGAAGCCTTCTGAACATGTTGGTCTTCAGGACATGGATCAGAATCACTCATAAAGCTCTGCTTAAAGCTTTCTAAATTTTCTCTATCCTGTCTCCTCAAATTTCCAACTTTCTCTATAGATCAGTTCCAGAGGTTTCTGAACACATTATTAGGTCTGGTCAAAGCAACAGCCCTACCCCCTATACCATGTTTTTAAATGATGTCTTTCTGTACCTCTGACAAAATAGCTAAGGTAGACAACTTAAAAAGAGGAAACATTTATTTAGGCTCATGGGTTCAGATGGTTCAGTCTATGTTCACCCAGCTTCATTATTTTTGGGTTTGTGGCCAGGAGAACATCATGATGGAGAGCACATGGCAGAGAAAACCCACTCACCTCACCTCGTGGTGCGCAAGAAACACAGAGGGGCAGGAAGAGGCTGGGGTGCCTGAGTCCCCTTTGAGTCTACCTCAAAACAGGCTGCTATGCTAATAGAAGGTTTTTATTTATTGATTACTGTGCATAGTAACTCATTTAATCTTCATTTTTAAAAAATTTTATGTAGTTGGTACAGGGTCTCACTATGCCACTTGGACTCACAGTGACCCTCCTGTTTTCAGCCTCCCCAGTGCTGGGATTACAGGCCCACACCACCACGCCTGGACTCGGTCAGCAACTCAGTGTGCCGAGCCAGCCCTGCCCCAGAGGTGCACTCAAGATGGTGAATGAGACTGAGTGTGGTGGTGTATGTCTGTAATTCTAGCACTTGGGAGGCTGAAAAGCAGGAAAGATCACTACAAGTCCAACCTCTGTAGTGAGACCCTGTAGACCAGTGGTTCTCAACCTGTGGGTTGCGACCCCAGCAGGGGTCGAATGACTAAAACACAGGGGTCACCTAAAGCCATCGGAAAATGTTATTTATTTGGAATTACAGTTTTGAAGTAGCCGCCAAAATTATTTTTTGGTTTGGGGTCCCTGCAACATGAGAAACTATATTGCGGGCTCACAGTCACAGCATTAGAAAGGTTGAGAACCACTGCTGTAGACTAAGTTAAAAAAAAAAAAAAAAAAAGGCTTATTGAATGGATATTTACTGTGTATAATTTTCTGTTTTGTCTTGGATTTTGTTATATAACTATAAATCTTGTAACTAGGATTAAAGGTGGCAAATTATTAGTTATCACAGTTTGTCATTTTCTGGATTTGATGCTGCTGTTACTGCTGGTTGCACTGCATTAACCAAGGTGACGTAGCTGCTGTGATCTACTGATCTCCTCATGTGTCAGTGCCTAGACTGCCTGGGGTATAAACAGTAATACAGCCCAGTACCCAAGAACTGGCTGCCAGGCCAACAGGCTGAAACCTTCATCTCCAATAAACAGAAGAGGCAGGATCCTGGGGCCGACTCAAAGGCCAGCAGGCAGCTATGCCAGAAGACTCTCTGAAAAGCAGTCATTTCCTAAATATTTCTCCAGCAATTTACAAGTCTCAGTGCAGAAAAACAAACCACCACCACGACAACATCAAAATAGAAAATGAGAAGACACAGAAGCAAGATGAAACCCAACATCTATAGCTTACCCAAGGCAAATCCAGGGAGCCTTGAGGTGGAAGACACCAAAGCCACCAGCTGAAATGGGAGTAGTGGAAGTGACAACACAGATGACTAAGTCTCTTGGCAAAGCCAAAACAGGAATAATTCCACTGACTTAAAGAGATAATGACCATAATGAAGAAAGTGGTTGAGAGAGAGAGAGAGAGAGAGAGAGAGAGAGAGACAGAGACAGAGAGAGACAGAGAGAGAGAGAGGGAGAGAGGGAGAGAAAGAAGGGGAAAATATAGAAACAAAGCAAAGATTTTAGAGGGTTTGATCCCTGCTGTCCCTGCCCCCAGGGTGCAATGAAACCAAGAATGAGATTGGGCATAGTGGGGGTGTGCTGTAATCCCAGCACGTGGGAAGCTGTAAACAGGAGGATCACTATGAGTCTGATCTACATAGTGAGACCCTATAGACCCTGGACTAAATACATTTTTTTTTTTTTTTAAAAAGAAGCTTCTATAAATGGGGAGGAAAAGAAGGGTCAAAGCAAAAGGAGGGGAATGGAAAAAGAAAAAAACCTGACATGATATATGCAAGTGTAACCTTCCTCTTGGTGAAATGGAAAATATGTACTAATAAATACAAAGAAACACCTAGCAGATTATTAAAGCACATGCACAGGTGCATCTGGGCGGGGCCGTGGTGTGACCTTGGATGCACATGTGGTCCCTCACCCAATCATCTTTAGCGCTGTTCTGCTCTCCTTCTCTCCCTGGCTGCCTTGAACTTGACAGCTTTGCTCTGCCCCACACCATGAGGTTTGTGCTTTGGAGCCTGCTGCTCATGGCCTTAATCTCCTCAATTGTGAGCTAGATTAAGACTCTTCTCCTTTAGGTTCTGTCTGTTGGGTGTTGTCACTGAGCAAAGGGACATCTAAGACAGCAAGTTATGCATGTGCCAGCTTCTGAGATCACTGTTGCCTGGCTAACGAAAGGAAGGCCTCGCCGGGCGTGGTGGCTCATGCCTGTAATCCCAGCACTTGGGAGGCTGAGGCAGGAGGATTGGTGTGAATTTGAGACCAACCTGGGCTACAAAAGTGAGCTCAAGGCCAGCCTCAACTGCATAGCAAGACCCTGTCTCAAAAAGACAAAAAAAAAAAAAAAAAAAAAAAAATGAGTGAGAAGTTACAGTGATGAAAATGGAGTCATCTACTTCTCCATCCAGTTCTATCAGATTCTGTAGCCCCCTACCCATTTTTTTTCAGGTGGGGTATTGCTGTGCTGCCCAGGCTGCTCTCAATCTCCTGGGATCCTCTTGCCTCAGCCTTCTGGGTTGGGTAGCTACCAAGACATAATTCTTTTAAAAATGTTTATTGTGTATGCAATGAAAACTTCATTTTAAGCTGGGCATGGTGGCGCATGCCTGTAATCCCAGCACTGGGGAGGCTGAGGCAGGAAGATCAGTGTGAGTTCGAGACCAGCCTGGGCTACAAAAGTGAGCTCAAGGCCAGCCTGAACTGCATAGTAAGACCCTGTCTCAAAAAGCCAACACAAACAAAACAAACAAAAAAAACCCCCAAAACAAACAACCCCCCCCCTTCATTTTAAGTGCTGTTTTATTTATTTATTTTGTATTTTTAGGGAAGGGTCTACAGAGTGTTCAGGGTATTACTACTAGATCGGACTCGTAGTGATCCGCCTGTTTACAAACTCTTAAGAGCTAGGATACAGGAGCGCGCTACACAACCAATCTCGATTGCCATCTCAGCATGCCCCAGGGGTGGGACCGGCGCAGCAGGCCTGAGGATTGAACCCCTCCAGCCCCTGTGCCTGCTTGTAGGTGCTTTAATCTGCTGAACCATTTGGCCAGCCCCGCTGTTTTTATCTAATTATTTTTTTAACTTATGCATTTGGTACAGAGTTTCACTATACAGCTCAGACTCACAATGATCCTCTTGTCTCCTCAGAGCTGGGATTACAGGTATGTGCTACCATGCCCAGTCTCATGGCCATCTTGGGGCACCTGGGATGGGCTGGCTCGGCATGTGGTATGGGGAACTGAACCTGGGTCCTTAGGCTTGCCAGGCAGACACTTAGACTCTGAGCTATCTCCCTGACCCATTGTTTTTAATTTTGTTACTTGACATCATAACCCTACAATTGATCCACTTTGTACCATTTTAGTATTTAATGAGATACTTAGAAATGCTAAGAAAAAATGATTCAAGGGGTTAATTTTGTTTCTAATGACAATAAATTATGTTGTCCTCTTCTTTTTAAAGAAGTTAAAAAAAAAGTTCAAAATCCAGCTTTGAATGTGAAGAAGGCTTTCAAGTCATGGTCATGAAACAGTGATCTTTTTTTTTTTAAAGGTTTTTTTTTTTTTTAATTAATTTATTTTTTTCTTGTTTCAGAACCTTTATTTGTTTATTCACTCATTTTTATGGCTGGCTCAGCCCGCCCCAACGGCAGAGCTGGCACAGCATGTGGTGCCGGGGATTGAACCGTGGTCCCTACAGCCGCCCAAGCTTTCCCAAGCAGGCGCTTTAGACCACTGAGCCATCCTGCCGGGCCCGAAACAGTGATCTTTTTACTCAGTAGCAGTTTGGTTACCAATTACTTGGAGGCTCTGTGTGAATGCCGCCTCCTTGTATGCTAATATTTGTATCTAGCACTTGGCCATCTTTGCAGATGGAGAAGAATGTACAGATGTGGTCTGTATTTCGGACAACCTGGGTTTCTCTGGTCTGTGCAAGTTGGGTGAGGCAATCACTTCACAGAAGCCTACGCCTGCATTTTAAGTTAGAGCTGTGCAGGAAGTGGGGTGGGGACTGCCGTCCTTGTTACTGTGACACGCTGCTGCTGTGAAGCAGGCCTGTCTTTGCCTGACACCTTCTGCTTCTTGCTCATCACATAACCAAACAAAAAGCTTGACACAGGTGGATCACTACAAGTCTGATCTAGCAGTGAGACCCTGAACACCTTGTAGACCCTTCCCTAAAATACAAAAGAAAAAAAAAAAAAAAAAGCAAATGTACGGAACTCATAGTTCACACATGGTAGGCCTAAGCGTAGGGCCATTTCAAAAAGTCACAAACCACCCTGCTGGTACTAACACAGGGATCTGCCATTTAGCAAACTCAGTTGTCTCTACTAGGAAGCTACAGTCCTGTACTGGGATGGATTTTGCACAATTATGAGTAGGCTGAGAAGATGAAGAGGAAGATGGCGCTAAGCTACCACTAAGCCCTGCAGTAAGAGAAAGCCTCCTGCCTTCTGCAGCAGGGTCCTTGTAAAGCTTGGATGCCTTTGGGCACTGGAATAAGACCTGAGCAGTTTGTGATTTTTTTGTCTGTGCAGTTCCTCCTTTCTAAGGTTACTGGTATAGGATCTGCTTAATTGATAGCTTGTGGGGCTTCAAGTTGTGGTGTGCTCCATCTCGGGTCTCCAGAGCAGAATGATGTCCATAGTTTATGTGACTCCAGGGTGAAGTTGCTCAACATCAGGAGGGCAGGGATGGATATAACTGTTGCCATTACCGGCTCCATTCTGGGATTACTGGGCAGGAAATGACTAAAGGGCCTTTGTGACCTGGCAGAGCACATGTCATGGGCCTTGACTGCTAGAATAATTTATATTTTATTTTATTAATTAATTAATTAATTTCACAATCTTTTTTTAAAGAATTTTATTTATTTTTCTTGTTTCAGAACTTCGTTTGCTTGCTTGCTTGTCTTTTTGAGACAGGGTCTCACTATGCAGTTGAGGCTGGCCTTGAGCTCACTTTTGTAGCCCAGGCTGGTCTTGAACTCGCACCAATCCTCCTGCCTCAGCGTCCTGAGTGCTGGGATTACAGGCATGCGCCACCACACCCGGCTATGTTTATTTATTTTTATGGCTGGTTCAGCCTGCCCTGAGGGCTGGGCTGGTGCAGCATGTGGTTCTAGGGATTGAACCCCGGTCCCTGAAGCTGCCCAAGCTTTCCTAAGCAGGCACTTTAGACCACTGAGCCATCCTGCCGGGACCCTAGAATAATTTTAAAAAATTATTTATTTATGTTATGGTCAGCTCAGCCTGCCCTGGGGTTCGGGCTGGTCCCTAAACAGGCATTTTAGATTGCTGAGCTATCTTGCTGGTCCCAAATTCTTATGCAGCAGTTTACGCATTTTGGAGATACTACCTTTCTCAGATTTGTTTGGATTTGTTTTTTTCACAGTCAGGGGGAGGATAACTTGGTGACCTGCACAAGATACAAGACAAATGTAAGGAGGCTTCAATTGCTTTTCTTATTTTTTATTTTATTTGGCTTCTGTATTTTAGGAAAGGGTCTATAGGGTCTCACTACATAGACTGGACTTGGTAATTCTCTTGTTTTCACACTCCCAAAGTGCTAGGATTACAGGCATGTACCACCACGCCTAGTCTCCATCATGCCTCAGTGCACCCTGTGGGTGGGGCCAGCATGGCACTGCTGGGGATTGAACCCCAGCTACTGTGCTCTTTTAGTCCACTGAAGCTATTAGGCCAGCCCTGCTTTTCTCTCTCTCTCTCTTTTTTTTTTTTTAAAAGAGAATACAAAATAGTAAGAGAAAAACAAAACAAAACAAACAAACAAAAAAAGAAATGATACAGGATTTCACTAAACAAGATAAGGTATTGGACAATGGTTGTTGTATTACATAATATTATCTTCAAATTAATTATTTAGATTACTAGGTATAAACATGCAAAACTGAGGAAAAAAAAAAAACATTTCAGCAGTAACTGTTCTTTTCAATAGACCAGCAAAATTTGCAGTACAATTATCAAAGCTATCCTTTATATACACATAAATATAACTTTCCTCCCTTTTTGTCCTTTTCTTCATCCCAGATTTTCTTCCCACTGAACAGGCTCTTTCCCTTTCACAGGATCTATTGTTCCTTTCAGATTTTATTCTTTCATTCTTGAGACAATACAGTGTTTGCACTTACCAATATAGTCTGTAATTGTATCTATTCACCTATAAAAGACTCGTTTATCTTTTTAAAAGATATTAATATTTTACATATTTACAACTGGGTCCACAGGGTCTATGTAGATCGAGTTGTAGTGATTGTTTTCAGCCTCCCAAGCACTGAGATTACAGGCATGCACCACCATGACATCTCAATTGCTGTCTCAGTGCATCTGAGGGTGGGGTTGGCATGCAGCCCAGGGATCAAAGCCCAGGCCCCTGCATCTGCCTAAGCAGGTGCTTTAATCTGATGAGCTATCTGGCTGGTCCTTATTTATTTATTTGGTACAGGGTCTGACTAGGCAGCTGGGACTTGTAGTGATCCTCTTTTCTCAGCTTTCCCAGTGCTGGGATTACAGGCATACCACCGCACCTGATTTTGGCGGCCTGCAGGCACACATGGGGTTCCAGGAGGGGCAGGGCATGTGGTATCTGGGATTGAACCCCAGTCCTCGCACTTGTCGGGTGCTGAGATACCACTGAGGTATCCCTCCAGCCTGAGTTTATCTTTTTTATAGTTGAATAATACTCCACTGTGTAAGTATTATTCTCTACTCATTCTTCAGTTGATTGCATTTGTGTTGCTTCCAAAATCTAGCTATGACAATTGCATTGCTATAAACATGGGTGCACATATATTGCTGTGGTGTGCTTTCAGTTCATTTGGAAAAATATCTAGAAGAATAGCTGGGTTGAATGAGACTTCTTCTAGCTTTCTGAGGACTCACCACACTGATTTTGATAGTAGTTCTACCAGGTCTGCCACTCCTACCGGCAGTGGAGAAGTATTCCTTTTACCCCACAGCCTCCCACAGCCCCTCCAGCATTTATTGGCTGACTTTTTTTTTTTTTTTAAATTTTATTTATTTTTTTCTTGTTTCAGAACCTTTGTTTGTTTATTCACTCATTTTTATTGCCGGCTCAGCTGACTTCTTGATGATAGTCTGTCTCAGTTACTCTTCTCCTGTTTCTGGGACAAATATCAAATGCCAAGAATTAAGGAAGGAAAGATTTATTTAGCTCACACTTTGTGGAGTTTTCAATGCATACTCAGCTGGCTCCATGGCAGACTGGCACATGGCAGAGGTCAGCAGTTTATGGTGGCAGAAAACAGCAAAACAGCAAGGGCAATAGGACAGGAACAGCAGCAACAATGGCTAGAGAGCAGATCTCTCTCCTTGTATTGCGTTCAGGCTGTCTGTCCCAGGTTGTGTGTTGCACTCATGTCCATAATCCCAGTAGTACTCAGACTGACAATCCCAGCCTTGGATTATGAAATAATCACAAACTCTAGAAACCCGCCCCAGTGACTGCATGAGGTTTTGGGGAGACAACTACACACAGCTAGCTATTTTTTCCGTGGGTAAGATGGAATCTCAGCGGTTTTGATTTGCATCTCTTGAATGATCAATTATATTTAACATTTTTTTTCATGTACTTTTCATTTGTATTCATTTGAGAAGTGTATATTCATCTCAGATGCCTATTATTGGATTAGGTCTTTGAATTTGGGGAGTTGATTTTTATTTGTTTATTTATTTATTTTTATGGCTGGCTCAGCCTACCCTGAGGGCAGGATTGGCGCAGCATGTGGTGCCGGGGATCGAACCACAGTCCCTGCAGCCACCTAAGCTTTCCTAAGCAGGCGCTTTAGACCACTGAGCCATCTTGCTGGGCCCGGGAGTTGATTTTTAAAAATTTATATATTCTAGACAGAAATCTTTTGAAGGACGGTCAGCTATGATTTTTCCCTAATTTGTGGGTGTTTTTACTCTGTGATTTCTTTTGATGTGCTGAAACTTAAAAAAAAGGATCAGATCCCAATTCTTTTTTAAAAATTTTATTTATTTTTCTTGTTTCAGAACCTTTGTTTGTTTATTCACTCATTTTTATGGCCGGCTCAGCTCGCCCCGAGGGCAGGGCTGGCTCAGCATGTGGTGCCGAGGATTGAACCGTGGTCCCTGAAGCCGCCCAAGCTTTCCCAAGCAGGCGCTTTAAGACCACTGAGCCATCCTGCCGGCCCCAATTATTGATTCTTGATTTCCCATGTAGATTGGCTTTTGTTCATGAACTTTCTACCTACCTCTGTCTTCAAAATTTCTATTTCTTCGTCTAGAAGATTTAGTGTTTCAGTTTTTAAATTACTATTCAAATTTTTGACTCATTTGGACTATAGTTTTGTGCATGGTGGTAGATATGTCTGATTTTAGCTTTTGGCATATGGAAAGCCAGTCTTTCCAGCACCATTTACTGAGGAGATTATCTTTCTTGCAGTGAACATATTTAGCTCCTCTGTCAAAGACAAGGTGGCTCAGTGTGCTTATAGTTATGCATGCACCTGCTAATCTGTTCCACTGATCCTCAGGCCTGGTTTTGTTTTTTGCTAGTATCACAGCAGTATAGCATAATTTCAAGTCAGGGATTGTGATATCTCTTGTTTTGCCTTTTTTGCTCAGGATTTGCCTTTGCTATTCTAGGTCTTTTCTGGTTCCAGATGAATTTTAGGAGTGGTTTTTCTAGATCTGTGAGGTATATGAACAGTATTTTAATCAGGTTTGCACAGAATCTGTAAGACACTTTTGGGAGTATGGCCATTTTAATAATGTTGATTCTTCCTATCTAGGAGCAAGGAATATCTTTCCATTTTCTAAAATCCTCTTTGATCTTTTCTTTTTCAGAGTACTACAATTTTCACTGTGTAAATCTTTTATTTCCCCATTAATGTTCAATTATTTGTCCAATCTTGCAAACTTTTATGTTAATCTGAGCAACAGATTTGAAGATAAAACTACATAATATAACCATTAATTTGCTATCCTTGTTTTGAAATATGTACCATATGTATTGTTGTATGTTACTGTTTGCTTTTTTGGTCTTACTCTCTAAAATAAAATTTTAAATCTTTTACTTCCTTTGTGAGATTAATGCCTAAGTATTTCACTTTTTTGGATGTCACTGTGGAAGGCGTGGTGGTTTTCCCTAATTTTTCTCTCAATTAGGGAGAATTTGTGTATAGAAATGCTACTGATTTTTAAGTGTTGACTTTGTATCCTGCTATGTTACTGAATTTGGTTATTTAAATTTGCAAGTCTAGCCGGGCGTGGTGGCTCACACCTGTAATCCCAGCACTCGGGAGGCTGAGGCAGGAGGACTGGTGCGAGTTCGAGACCAGCCTGGGCTACCAAAGTGAGCTCAAGGCCAGCCTCAACTGCATAGTGAGACCCTGTCTAAAAAAGACAAAAAAAATAAAAATAAAATAAAAAATAAAATAAATAAAATAAAAATAAATTTGCAAGTCTTGGTGCAGTTTTTGGGGCCTTTTATGTAGAATATCACATCATCTGTAAGTGTTAACTTTACTTCTTCCTTTTTAATCATTACTCCTTTTATTTCTCTCTCTGGTCTAATTGTTCTAGCTAATATAGCTCCAGAACTATGTTGACTAGGAGTGGTGGCATGGAACACCTTTGTCTTGTTTGATTTTAAAGTGAAGGCTTTCAGTTTCTGCCCATTCACTTGCTTTTCTAACAGGTTCTTTTTGTGCAGGAAACTGGGCTTTTCTTGGCTTTTTCCATTATTATGTAACAAATGTTCGCAGGATTATTTTTTCACCTGATGTCACAATCCAAATCACTCTTTTGCAGATATCTCAAAGATATCAACAGTGGGTACCAGGCCATTTAATATTGTGAGTGGACAGGGGAGTCAGACTATTACAGGTTCTGTTCAAATTACTTCCTAAGGCACAGCAAACTCATCAAGAGATGCAGATCAGTATCTACAGCATCAGTGGCTCCAAATTCCCTGGGAGAAACTGCCTTTGGCTCATAAATCTCTCTCACTGTGAAGATGGCCTCTAGCTGAGGGTGCTAGTGTAGTACCATTGTGGTTGACCTGTCCTCTAGAATCGAATTCTTCCAAGTCATCATGCCTTTCAGAATCTTCACCTACGGTACTGTTTTGCCTCAACTCCTCCCCATTTTCCTTTTGCGATTTGGATTTTTTGGTTAAGCAACAGTCTCATTTGTTCTGAACTTGACACAGATGCATTGTCTGATGACCTTCACATACATGTACAGAGCAGCATACACTCTGGGCCTGTGGAAATAGGTAAAAGTAAAGATAGAGTCTGAGTAGCTGAACTCTACCAAGTCTGCAGTCTTTCTTTGGCTCTGGACTTCTGGATCCCAGTGTTGACATCCTTCTGAATTTGCTCTTGTCTCCAATACATCCTCATGAAATAAATCTGGGACTTATGGCAGAGTCCTCTGTGGCTGCAGAATGGGAGGGAACCCAGGAGAGGCCAGCCCCAGGAGCTGGGAGCCAGAGCAGGAGGGATCAACAAAAGCCCTGCAGAGTTGCTGACATGAGTGTACAGTGGAAAGCTTTAGAATCTGGAGTCCCAGCATCACATTTTATTTTATTGATTGATTGATTGTCTTTTTCAAGACAGGGTCTCACTATGCAGTTCAGGCTGGCCTTGAGCTCACTTTTTGTAGCCCAGGATGGTTTCAAACTCACACCGATCCTCCTGCCTCAGCCTCCCAAGTGCTGGGATTGCAGGCATGTGCCACCACGCCTGGCAAGCATCACACATTTTAAAGCTCTCACTGGCCAGTGAACGAGTGGAAACTTGAGTCATATGAATGAACAGAAATGGGAACGATGTACAGGTAGGAATGAGGTTTGAAAGAGCTCTCCCTTTGTTGTGCTTTCTAGTGGCTGCCCAAGCAATGAGGGCTGTTTCCAAGGCTCCCCTACAGAGCTAGAGAGGGAGGGACGCAGCTAGCAAAAATTAAGAGTCAAAAAGAGATGTTTTCACAGATTCAATGCTCTCTCCCCAGAAATCGTCTGTATTTAGTGTCTTAGGTCCTCACTCCACTTAACTGCAGGCCCTTAACATTTTCACAAGCTACTCAGATTAAGGAAGAAGCTCTTCTTCAGAAGTACCTTTTCCTTAAACTCTTTTCCCGTTTTGTTAAGATATTGGTAGTTCCTGTTTTGAGGCTTGGACATTGCAACCACAAGTAATTTCTTGATCAAGTGGTGACTTGCTGGCTCTGTGACAGAAATGAGGGCTCCAACGAGGTTACACCAAAGCAGCAGGTGAAGTGCAAGATTTACAATCAATATAAAAGATGAACTTTGTTTTTATTTGAGTTGTGTTTGTATAATAGTATCTGGTGTTACTTGGGGTTTGGGAAAGACCCATTTTTTTTCCCCCTTATAAAACATATTTTAGGGTATAGTTACCTGGCCCAGCTCCACACAGTTATCTCCATTGCTGGAGGAAGTGAAGCAAGCTGGCTGCAGGGACACTGTAGGCATTCCAGAAGGGCCCACACTGATAAACCAGTCCCCTTTCCTACTTAAGAGGATGCATGATCCTCACCTTGTGGCATGGCTTTGGGTTAGCCTCACTGAGCAGAATCTTGAAGTTTGTTTTCATGGATTAGCTTTGCATCTCCCACTCTTTTCCTGTTCTTATTAGTTATGGCAGCACTCCTCCACTTCCTCAGCAAAATCCTAAGGCACCTTCCATCCCTAGCACACCAACGTGCAACATTTTGGTGCTCAAGGACCTCTTTTCTAGACATTAAAACTCAGGCAATTATTCAGACCATCTTTCTGGCCACTCACCATCTGGAATTTTTGTCTGTCTCCTTGACTAAAACCTAAGTGTCCTAAGGGCAGGGACTTGCTACTGGTATCCACTACCCATAGTTCTTGCAGTATTTTGCAGGATGGCTCAGTGGTCTAAAGCGCCTGCTTAGAAAAGCTTGGGCGGCTGCAGGGACTGCGGTTCGATCCCTGGCACCACATGCTGCGCCAGCCCTGCCCTGAGGACAGGCTGAGCCGGCCATAAAAATAAAGAAACAAACAAACAAACAAAAGTTCTGAAACAAGAAAAAAATAAAATAAAATAAAAAATTCTTTAAAAAAAAAAAAAAAACAACAGTGCTTACCATAGAACTTGCACTTCAGGAATGTTTGCTGAAATATTTTAAGATTAAATTACTACTACTCCAGAGTAACTTTCTGCATTTAAACGTTAGTTAAAAGATGGCAGGCACAAAGCAGGAGTGTGACAGTTCAAACAAGGAGAAGTAAGCACTTGACGTACGGACATTAAAGCTGCACACTTTCAGATAAGAACCTTGCATTATGCACATTTGCAGATGCAAACAAATTGTGGAAGCGGCCTAAGTATCTGCTGGGCCTTGGCACAGCTGTGCTGCTCTGGCTTACTGTACAGCGTGACAGAGCACGGTGGTGCAATGCTCGGTCAGAGCCCAGGACGTGCAGAAGCAGAGAAGCAGTTACGGTTTGGAGGGGACTGCTGGGAAGCGCCAAGTGATGTACATGGTGTATTTGTGCTGAAAATGTATAAAACTTACTGTGGCACAAAAAAGAAATGAAGCAGAGTTGGAGACTTACCCAAGTGCTGGAAATGGGCAAAAATTCAAGAGGACAGTTTTACACATCAGCATCTTTTTTGTCTTTGAAGTAGATACTGACCAGCCTTGCCGTATTCTTTCAGATGAGGCTCAGCCTTCAGGGACTGCCACAGGAAGACACCAGAGAGGAGACTGGTGCTATATCCTTCTGGAGATTTAGGTGGGCAAGAGGCCAGTTCTCTATCTTGGAGAAATGTAGGTTCATCAACTCATCAGTGTCACATTGCCAAAGCCCTCCCAACTCAACATAAATCTTTCCCACCCAGCTTTACACATGCAGCACTGGCACCGGAAGGGTAAACCTGCATGGAGAAACAGGCTAAAGGAAAGAAGCAGCACACTCATGGTAGAAACCAAAACCAGGAACTACTTGGCTCACCATTTAGGGTTACCCAAATTGTGGAAAGTGACCCCCAACTCCCCCTCACTGGCAGAGAATACCGCTCAGGCCCGCTGGGGATGGGCTCAGCTGTGTGACGCAAGGGCACAAATCACGATGGTGTGGTCCAAGGATGAGCACAGACGGAGCAGGCTGAAGTCCACTCCCTAATGGGTAGCACAGCCTCAGCGAAGCCTGTCTAAAGCAGTCACTCAGACAAGCCTATGTCAGCTGACCTGCAAAGGCATCAGAGTGGTTATTTTAAGCCAGAAATGGGAGGTAGTTTGACAATGGGAATGGTAGATAGATGTCAGGCTTTCAGGTTTTGACTTAGGACTCCACATTTACTGCCCTGTCCCAGCGCTTCATAGTTTCTGGCACCTAACAGCTATTTCATAAACATGTGCTATGGTCAGATGCTTTTTAAAAATAGCGCCCTAAGAAAATATAACAAGAGGGCATTTACATATTTAATAATCAAGTGTTTGTTCCAACTTAAAAAGTTACTAAGAGCCGGGCGTGGTGGCTCATGCCTGTAATCCCAGCACTGGGGAGGCTGAGGCAGGAGGATCAGTGTGAGTTTGAGACCAGCCTGGGCTACAAAAGTGAGCTCAAGGCCAGCCACAACTGCATAGCGAGACCCTGTCTCAAAAAGACAAAAAAAAAAAAAAAAAAAAAAAAGTTACTAAGAACAAGGATTGGAAAGTACGTTAGTAATCATGGGGATGGGTGAGGTGGTGGGGATGTAACTCAGGGGCACAACCACCTGCTTGGTAAGGGAAAGGTACTGAGCTTAATTCCTAGTACCAAAAAGAAAGACAAAAACTCCTGAGAGGCTTGAGTGCATAGTATAATAATGCTTGGATTTGAATCTAGGCTTTGCAAATTACCAGCCAGGTACCCTCTGGCAAATTACTTCATCTCTAATTCATCTGCTAAGTGGTGCTTACTAATAATACTTACCCCCTGGCACAGTTGTATGGATGAAGACACCATGTAGTTCTTTTTTTATTTTTATTTTTATTTTATTATCATTATTATTTTTTTTGTCTTTTTGAGACAGGGTCTCACTATGTAGCTCAGGCTGGCCTTGAGCTCACACTGATCCTTCTGCCTCAGCCTCCCAAGTGCTGGGACTACAGGTGTGTGCCACCACACCCCGGCTTGACACCATGTATTTCGAACATATACAAATTTGTCTGGTACATAACAAATTCTGTACAAGTATTTTATTCTATTACTATAGTAAGTCCCAGACTTAGGAACACTCAAGTTGCCAAGAATTGTTCACTTATGAGCAAGTCCTACTTACAATTCTAGAAGGCACTTGTTTGTAAGTTGGGGAAGATGATTTTAAGAGACTAAAGTTTCTTCAACCTGCTCTTCCAATCACCTATTCTTTCTAGCCTCAGCACTACCACCTCTTGCATGAGGTTGCTCTTTTATTACTTTCTTTACACCTTTACATGGTAAGACTGAAATACCTAAAGGAAATCATCATAATTTCTAGACTTTCTGCCCATTTTCAGTCCCAAGTAAATTAACATTTTTTGAATGAACACACTTACCTAAGATCTAAAAAGTTTTATTGAAAAGTTACTAGATTTCTAAAGAAAGATAAAAGGTGGGTGTGGTGGCACATACTTCAATCCTAGCACTTGGGAGGCCAAGGCAAGAGGACTGCTGAGTTGGAGGCCAGCCGGGGCAGTGAGTTCAAGCCCAGCCCAAGTTTATATAGAGAGACCTTTCCTCAAAAACAAAAACCACCCAAAGCCCAAAAGTGAAAGATAAAAGCTCATAATTGAACAATGAATTAGGCACTATAAAGGGAAAGTTGTTTACATATTACAAGACACGTGATTTATTGCATTAAAAACTTTTATTTCATTTAAAAGGTCCAATATAAGCCAAATTAAATTCCCAAATTTACAGCTACATTTAGAGATCCCCTGAATTAAATGGCACTGAGTTGAACATCCTATTAAAGGAGGTCTTTACTGTTATCACCATTTCCCCAAATTTGTTTGTGAGCAGAAACTGGTATAGTAATACACAGAATCAGAAATTCCAGATGCTATCCTCCATGGAGCAGTTAAAGCAAACTGGCTTTTCTGCTGTGTGAGGACAAAAAAACAGTACAGAACAGGCTGAACGTGTCTGACACACAAGGTGTAACTATAAAGCAACTTATGGGGTGCTGTGCCCACTCACTGAAGTTATCCCTGTACTTATTCCAAATACTGGGGTTGTGCAAACACAATCTGGGGCAGCACTTTGGAATACCCCTCATCAGGTGCACACTCAAAGTGATTGCTCAAGCCTAGGACAGACTGTCACACACGCAATCCTAAAGCAATGAAATAGTGTCCTTAATGCACCAGCAATTGCAAGGACCATTTCAGAAAGGTTTCTAGTAATAGCATCATGTACATAAAGGGATACAGGATCAAAGTTCTGCTATGTGTGATGGTATGCTAAAAAGAGCTTGTTACTTTATAACTACACCTTGGGTTCATTAGATGTGAGAAATCTAATAGGGTGTCTTCTGAAAAACACTTCAGCAAAGGAGTCAAACAGCCTGTGAAAGAGAAGACATGGCAGAAGGCTGGAGAGTCATCTTTCCAACGTTGCCTCAGAGGACAGACCTGGTTGGGCCCAGGGGCAGAAGTTACCAGAAGGGAGTCTTCAACTCCATCTAAGGAAGACCTTTCTAACAGTTAGAGCTGCTCAACAACTGAATGGACTGCTTGGTGAGGTAGAGTCACTGGAAGTATTCAAGGTGGAAAGATCACCCTTGTAGAAGGGACTCCTGCATTGGTTAAGAGGTTAGACTTGGATGAACCTCAGGGCTCTTTCAATTCTGAGATTCTAGAAAATTCCCTCAGGGAATTCAGAAGAGAATTCCTAAAAGGAAAGAGAAAGCACACATATGTATACTTTTAGAATCCTCTTGAGTTTTTTTTTTTTTTTTTCAAAAGACACAATAGAAAATGTATAATCTACTGTCCTTAAAATGGATATTTACCTTCCTACTTCTAATAATGAGGAAGGGTTTATTATGAATTCTTTATATTATAAAGAAAAGATGGAGGATTATATTTATAACTTTGTACATATTTTAGAAAAAAATGCTTAAAATCTAGTAGTCAATGCCCTAAAAACTTTATAGATTTTTAGATAATATGCACAGATACAAATACATTATTCATTAAATACAACTCACATCTGTGTTTTATTATACTCTAAAATATACAGGAATCTTGATGTACTGAAAGAGTGCAAGTAAATACAGTATTCAAGCAGTCACTATTTCTATGTACATGCTCATTAATTCTTCAAAAAACCCACAAAATTATCAAATAGATCAAAATACTGTTCTGTGTTTCCACACTTTATATTCAGAAAAACCAGCTGATAATTTACAATATCTTAAAGTTTCCAGTTTCACAATACAAAAAGGAGTAATGAATTTGGATATTCTGTTGCAATTTATGGAATTTTACTTAGACTGTTAAGACCCTCTACATATGTAAAATCATTTTTACTGGGAAAGTGAGTTATAATAAAAGCAGAATGACATAAAGTGTTACTTAAAATGTCCAAATGCCAGCCTTTTCTTGGTTTGTTACTTGAAAGGCAGTCTTCAATTTGGCAGGCAAAAGCTTCTCCAGAAGGTAACAAGGTAGAAACGTGCTACTACTCTAAATCTGAATAGGACCTCAAAGCTTTTATATTTTAAATCTTGCCTAACACAGAAATGCCTTCCAAGAGATCTGACAATGTTTTAATGTAGGAACAGGAAGGGATTTTCTTTTTCATTTTATTCTTCACTTTTCAATACTCACAGAGATCATCATAAATGATGACAAAAATCCCCAACCAATTGTAGAGGCACAAAATAATCTATGTGACAAAAGTGTGTCCATCCCACGTTGTAAGGTTGAAAATCCCATTTCCCAGAGCCACTCAGCTGCAATAGGGTGAATAATCTACTTTCTGATTTCATGGTCTTTTTTTTTTCCTGGGAAATTCTTAAATCAAAAATAATTTTAAACTCAAACCACTCAAAATTGGGCTACAGCCTCAACCTTGATCCATTTCACTTCTATGTCACAAGTATTTTCACCCATACTGCATCCAGTCAGCTGGTTTTTTGATTCTAGTATTATAAAAATTGGAATTTCAAAATTTTTATATGTAAAAGAAAAAAAAATGCAAAAATACGTCTACTTTCTTTCATGGTTTAATACAGTATTGGAAGGCTTTCAGATGTTTACTTTAAAAAAAATCAACATTTAAAACAAAATCTTGCTTCATTTTCAGAAATAGTGAAGTTTGGTTTAGATAACATCTCATTTTACCTACTCCAGTTTTTGCACAAAATGTCACTCATTAAAAAAATCTTTAAGTCATTTGGTCCTTTGGCAATTTGCTGTGCACATAATGCCTACTGTACCAAACTTTTATTGCCATTAAATTTAGTTGTAATTTTACTGATAAAATTTAAATCTAGTGTTCTTATCTCTTCTTTTACAATAGTGTTGCTTGTGTAAGCAGATTAGGGTGCACAGTGTCCCCAGTTATTTCTGGCACTGCAAAGCCAAATTAAAGAATTCCAAAATGCTCTTTGACATCAATGTGTTTTCCTCTGGCCAAGTCTATATTAAGATTCTAGAAGTTCCTTTTGTAAAACTTGCCTTTAAAATTCTTCTTCCTAATGTCATCGCATTTCTTATATGTGTTCTGCGTGCAATCTTTCCTCTTAGGCTGAATTTGTATGTGAACAAGAAAGTGCTTTTTTCCTGAAAAAGCAGTTTGAAGCTTCAGTATCGGAACTCTTTTCTCAGACCTTTGGCTCAGCCTCTCAGTAGGTCTCAGAATCGGAGTCATTGAGCTCATCCACATCTGTGTACAGATACTCTTGTTCTCCACCAATATTGTTAAAACTGCAATAGGAGCTAGGTTCATTTCTCATGATGGGCAAGGCTTCAAAGCTGACAGTTTTTGAGGTGTTGGTATAACGGTTAATGGCATTGAACGTCAAGGATGACAAAGGACTACTTGATGAGACAGGCATCATGGTTGCCAAAATGAGAGCCAGACAATCAGCGACATCTTTGTTGGGAGCACATGCCAAAGCTGGGGTATAGCCTAGAATTAAAGAGATAATTTAAAAATTAATGTCCTGAGCCTTAGCTTTCCTAAATGTCAGTAAAGAAGCTTAAAGGCCTTTGGCTTTAGATATATTATAAATTATTTGGCTCATAAAAGGTTGTTTTAACCAAAATGATTCACCATTTTCCAGTAAGTAGAAAAAGAAAGACCATCAGGTGTGGTAGTGCATGCCTGTAATCCTAGCACTAGGAAGGTTAAGGCAGGAGGATTGGTACAAGTTTAAGGCCTGCCTAGGCTATGCAGTGAGTGCAAGACCAGCCTGAAATAGTGATATCTTATCTCAAAAAGAAAAACAGACCAAAAATTGAAGCAAGGATGAGAGCAGACTGCATGAGCAACAGAAGACAAAACTAAGGTGTACAGATGGATTATTCCCGCTAAATTTTTCATCCATATCCAACTGAACTTTATGCTACAGGAGGAAAACACACAGAGATTAGTGAATTTTCCTTTAAAATGGTGAGCAGAGGCTTATTAACCCATATCTCTTGGGGATTGTAGTTCACTGAAAGAATGTGGATAAATCAAGTGGGTAAACTAAAATATCTAAGTCAAGAAAGATACTTCTTTTAGAACTTTTAATTTTTTTTTTTTTCTTTAACAGAAGACAACTAACATTTGACATAAGGTCTTACAATTCAATAAACTGAGGAAGAAACACATGATGCCTCGGCTGGTGTTATGGTTTGTGTCTAATTGTTCCCCCAAAGCCTCAAGCAGTCATGGAGTGAACTTTTGGAGTTTGTCATTAACTCACAATCCACTGGGATTATGGGCATGAGTGTTGCTGGGATTATGGGCATGAGTACTGCACCTAGCCTGAAGCAGATAGCCTGAACACAACATACAGGAGACAGACTTGCTCTCTGTTGCCACTGTTTGCTGATATGCCTCCATTTTGCCCTTGCAGTTTTGTTGACTTCTGCCACCATGAACTGCTGCTCTCTGCTTCTACTGCCTTGCCTTGGAGCCTCTGAATATGAACTGAAACCTCCAGTAACCGTGAGCTAAATAAATCTTTCCTTTCTTCATTTTGAGTGTTGGGTATTTGTCCCAGCAATGAGAGAATAACTGAGAAGGCTGCTATGAAACCCAGCCTTGAGGATGGAGTAAGAAAGGTTAAGACTACACTGTATGGTACAAGTTTCAATTGTTCCATATGGAACTTGTGCTTCCACTCCTTGTTTTAAGCCATGTAAGCCAATCAACATTTAAACAACAAATGTCTTAAAATTTTTTACTTTATAGTTTCATCTGTTATTACATATCGTTTCTCTAGATACTACACACTTACATTTCAGCCTTCACACAAATATATGTATAGGTTTATTTTAAAAGCCACATTCATTTTTGAAAACAGAACAGTAAGACATTTGTGTAATTATCATTCAAGAGACTACATTCTTAATAAAGAGAACACTATCAGCACACAGCAAGTTCCACACATTCCCTTACCAGTCACTACCTTTTTCTTCCTTTCACAACAATATCCACTATTTTAACCTTGTGTCAACTACTTGTTACTTGTGCTCAAAAACATATGCATTTTTGAACCTAACATATGTGCATTCATATAGTATGTGTATTTTATATCTAGTCTCTTTTAACATTGTATGTGAGAGATGCTGTTGTAGGTAACTGTAGTCGGTTCATTTTCACTGTTACTTGGTATTTCAATTACAATTATACTATCCCTGATAAATTTCCATTCATAAAATTTCCATTTTGTCAAAGGGAACAGTAAGATATACATATAATGCACATACCCCTAAGGAATACATAGACATGTATGAAAAACACAAAAACAAAAACCTGTTCAAAATGACAAGTGCTTTAATTGCCTGAAATTCTTTCAAGGGCTCTTCTGAAGATCCAAAGGTTCTGGCTACTGCTACACCCGCTGCTTGGCAGGCAGAACAGTAGTGTGATGCCTTGAATGAGAATAGAAATAGGGAAATCAACATGCCTCAGGAGTGTTTTCTAGTCAGACCACAAGTAAAAACAGACTCCTCTGTGTGAGGTTGATGTGATTAGCAAAAGAAAAAAGCAAGCGAAGAAAGCGCCTTGAGGATAGTTCATGCAAATGTAACAGTCATCTCATCTGAGAAAAACCACTAAAATGTCACTAACCCCATTTTTAAAATGAATACAGGATGTACCAGTCTCCACTCAAGCTATTATTACTGAAGAAATCTGTAACTATGTCACTAGAAATAAGTACAAAGTGAGACTAAAATTTATAGTAACTTGTTACCTTTGGACAATTTATTAAATATTGCAAAGTACATTAGAAGATACCCAGATCACCATAGCTGGACCTCATGATCACATTTTACTGTTGTTTTTATTTTATAAGGATAATATTGGGTATTTAAAAATTCAGAAATGTTCAACATAGGCTTGCAGTAGGTATTAGAGAACTGACTTCATGTTTTATGTAGCTCTCTTACTAATTATGTTACAGTTTCAGATTCCTCTTTTTATATAGTACCTGTATAAATATAATTTAGGTGATAATGAAAGTTTTCTTTAAAGCTATGTGAGCCTGAATGTAACTTCATAGGTGATACTCCCATTTTTATGGATTTACAGAACTAGATATGCCATTGATCCCCAAATCTCTATGTCCAATTTAGATCTTGTGATCCATACATCTAAACTGCATGGCTGAATTTTATACTGACATCCCCAGCTCTATCCTCTCGTATTCCTATCTCAATCGATGATACTTCCACTCACATAAGCTCATTCCAGTAGATGGAATGCTAATTTCTCCTTCAACCAACAAATCTTATCACTCATTAAAGCCCCACTGAGAATCACAAATTCTCTAGAAATGGTATCTTTTCATCCCCAGTGGCTCTACCTTAATTCTGGGTGTGATCTATGTCTTTAACTCTCAACTCATTTCCTCATTCTAGTCTTATTCCTCTCAGGTTAACTGCTGTCTTACTAATGCACAGATCCCTGCTTACTTGTATTCAGCTCATGTTCTATCATCTAATGGTCTTTTAGCCTAGAAGTTCCCTGATCATTTTTCATCAGTCTTTCAAGGTCTGGCTTGGAAATTCTTTTTTTGGGGATGGCTTCTCTAACCCTATAAAGAAAAGGTTCAAATATCTTCTTAAGAGTATTTTAGGTTTACTTCAATTAAATTACTACAAAGTCACTGAGATGGCCTGTTTATGCTCTTGTTTCTATTTAAGGAACACACTATCTACTTTGTATCCTCAGAGTTAAACACAGTACTTGGTATATGCAGTCCTAGAGCTCTACAGTAACTCTAGGGGGCGGGAGAATCAGGCAGTGTAATGAAAATAGTATATGGTCCTGAAAGAAGCCAAATAAAGTTTACAAAAGGAGTTTTCAGTTGCACCAAAAGCTGCTCTGCCAAGTGTAGATCCATTGGTAATCTTATTGAGAATGCTCTACAGGATGGAGGCATAGGCCTGACTGCAGAAAAGCTTTTTTTAGGTAAGGTCTCACTACACAGTTCAGGCTGGACTTGAGCTCATTTTGTAGTGTAACTCAGAGGTTGAGTGTTTGCGTAAAGTTGTGGTTATAATAGAAGTTATCTCTAAGGAAAAAAGAGGAAAGAAAATGGTTAACAAAGACTGAGAATGCGTGATAGCAGAATGTGTAACATGTACTAGCATATGTGAAGCCCCAGGACTGATTCCCTGCAACAAAATAAAACAAGATGATAGAGATCTTATGGTTTGTATCTAGTTGTCCCCCAAAGTCTCATATATCATGAGCACAAGGCTTGAGGGGTGGGGCCAAAGGACTGGGGCGGGCCTTGAGAGGTGCAAACGGTTAAACTGACAGCAGGTGCTGTCAGAGGTTCCTCCTCCTCCCCCAGGCAGCAGTCTCTCCAGGGTAATGGAGTGAATCATTCTGGATATGGCAGTACCCCAGCCTCTCCTCCAAACCCTGTAAAGTAGGGGCAAAGTCTTGAAATCTCCAGTAACTGTGAGCTAAATAAACCTTTTCCTCCCCTAAGCTTGTGTGTCTGGTATTTGTCTTAGCAATGAGTGAAAAGTAACTAAGACAGAATTTGGTACCAGCAGAGTGGGGCTGTTGCTGTGGCTAAACCTGACCATGAGGGTTACAAGCTTTTGGGAATGGCTTATGGGAAGAGACAGGAAAGGTTTGGAGATGTCTCCTATGAGCAAAGCGCTGGAACAGTTCGGGCACTTCTGTAGGGGAGGCTCTGGCCAGAGCTCAGACCAGATGATTGACAGAAAGCGAGCCTGTAAAGATGGGGAGGTTTCTGCTAGAAAGCAGGACTACACTGGCTGTTGGACTACAGATCATTCGTATTTTGGCTTGGCCCAAAGTCTGTCTGAACTTTGCTCATGTTCAGGATTTTACCTGAGACTGAAATGAGGCATAGAGGACTAATCTTTCAAAGCAAATTTTAAAGCAATCAAATATTGGGGCAGGGCACATATGTTGAGAATGAAGAGCACAGAGCCCAGCAGAATAATTTCAAATGTGAGTTTGGCCAAAAAGAAAGCAGCAAGGAAGCTATGGACTACAAAGATAGAGCTGAGATCTCCATTGCCCAGGAGGAACAGGAGAATAGAAAAGATGTCCCAAGGGCATCACAGGAGGTGGCAGCAGGTTCTTGCTCTTTGCAGCTTCAGAAGCACAAGGGTGAGGGATCTTGCTTTGAGGAGAAAGCCACAGGGCTTCATGTTCTAGAACAGCGGCCACACCAGACTACAGAATGGTGACAGCATAAAGAACCTGTTTCTTGGAATCAGGGTCAGAGTGTTCAGAAATCCAGGCACTTGATCCGTACAGCTAAGAGAGAAGGAAGCCTGGCTAATGCTCCAGCTGGCAGCAGACCTTCCCATCATCCACGTGGTGTTGGGTTTTAGGCGCATGCAGAATGCAGGAATTCTGAGGTTAAGAAGGCTTCCACTTCGATTTCAGAAGAAGGCCTGGGAGGCCAGGTAGTGTGCCCTGGGGAAGGCAATGTGTGAAGCTGTGAGTAGCCTACTCCGTGGAAAACCCAGAAGTTTGGAAAAGCCAAGAACGTGGATCATCTAAGGAAAACTGCAAAGAGGGAGCATAGCTGGCCTAAGAGAGAAGCTATGGGAGCTACCACCAAGCGTGCCATAGGGGTGGAGCCACATGGAGCTCATGATTTGCCAGATTGCTTTGGATCTTCCACATGGAAGTATAGGACTTAATGTTTGTCCTATTGAATTTTGTACTTGTTTTGGCCCCAGTGGTTTGTATCCTCCTGTGCATATCTTTTGGAATTGCAATGTTTATCTTGTGCCTTTGAATGTTCGGTGTATTTAATTTTTCATTTGTATAGGTGCTCACAGTTGAGAGTTTGCCTTGGGTATTTAAGGAAACTTGGGACTTGGACTTTTCAGCTCAGTGGTCTAAAGCGCCTGCTTGGAGAAGCTTGGGCGGCTTCAGGGACCACCGTTCGATCCCGGGCACCACATGCTGCGCCAGCCCTGCCCTCGGGGCGGGCTGAGCTGGCCATAAAAATGAGTGAATAAACAAACAAAGGTTCTGAAACAAAACAAAACAAAACAACAAACAAACAAACAAAAAAGAGATGGACTAAAATGCCTTCTGCATAAAGAGATGTACAAGAGACTTTAGGGGGCCCAGGGGCAGATTGTTATGGTTTCTATCTAGTTGTCCCCCCAAAGCCTCATGTAAATCATGGGGCTATCAAACACATGGCTCAAGGGGCAGGACTAAAGGATGGGGCTGGGCTTGAGGGGGCATGGCCAAGAGAGGTGCAAACTGTTAAACTGACAGCATGCACTGTCAGAGGTTCCGCCTGACAGTGGTCTCTCTGAGGTAATGGAGTGAGTCGTTCTGGATGTGGCAGCGCCCCAGCCTCTCCTCCAGACCCTATGAAGTGGGGATAGCATCTTGAAACTTCCAGTAATTGTGAGCTAAATAAACCTCTCTTCCCCTAAGCTTGTGTGTCCAATATTTGTCTCTGCAATGAGTGAAAAGTAACTGAGACAGTTGTGGTTATACCAGAAATTATCTCTAAGGAAAAAAGAGGAAAGAAAACATGTTAACAAAGACTGAGACTGCTGCAGTAGCAAAATTTGTAACACATGCTAGCATATGTGAAGCTCTGGGACTGATTCCCTGCACCAAAATAAAACAAGATGATAGAATTGATATTTATTTACCGAGGGACAATAATCTAGGAATAGAATGAGAAATTATTTCCATAGGACCAAAAAAGTTGTTATTTTTGTAGAAGAATAATGCCTAAGTAGGGTCTTAATAAAAAAAATATTTTAGAAGCATAAAATCTTTGGCTACTAAGATGAACAGTGGTGTTAAAGTCAAATAGTGAACACTAACTCTGGCTTAATAGATAATATGTGAACTTGTAAAGTTCACTGACTTTTTCCTGTTTCTTCTGTTCCTCCTGTTCCTCATTCCTTTGTTACAACATATTACTCAAAATTAACTTTAATTCTCTTCTCTTGTCAGTAAAACAAAACAAAATGAAACAAAACAACAACAACAACAACAACAAAAACACCCCACATTTTCTTCAAATATGGACCATGAAAAAGTAAGCTTTTAATAGGATATAGGTAGGTTTAGGGAAGAGAATACAAAACCTACTTACCATTTTCATCTACTGCAAGTACACTTGCTCCTTTCCCCAGAAGTTCCTGAACCACCATCGTCAGCCCGTTTCGGGCAGCAACATGCAAAGGTCTGGGAAGGGGAAACAAAAAAAAAAATCATACATGCACATGTAGGTATAATGCATGTACAGACACACATCACTGTGAAAACACAGGTCTGCCATGTTGAGAAGACCCAGGGCCACTGGCTTCCAACAGCAATGAAAACGGATGGGAACAGTAAGATATCTGTACAATGTTCTATAGCCTCCCTTTGCTGTATATAAACAAGCAGCAATGGGCCATACAGTGGTAGACTTCCCATTCTCATCAAACCATTCTGTTAGTCTCCTCTTTAAGATCCAGTATTTAAAAAAGATTTAACAGGGCCCAGTGGGATGGCTCAGTGGTCTAAAGCACCTGCTTGGGAAAGCTTGAGCGGCTTCAGGGACCGCGGTTTGATCCCCGGCACCACATGCTGCGCCAGCCTTGCCCTAGGGGTGGGCTGAGCCGGCCATAAAAGTGAGTGAATAAACAAA